>JAODOY010003341.1:0-11591 GCA_025399855.1 Forbesichthys papilliferus | reverse complement strand
TTTTAGTGGACACAATTAAAACTTAAATGCAATCCCAAATAACAATTTAATTTTCAAAGACAAATGCGCTTTGCAGCAGACCATATTCAAATGAAATAAGATAAACAGCGCCACCCTTCAAATGCAAATACATTTTCAAGTCACCGCGTGCTTTTACGGACTAAACTAAATTTGAAAATGAAATCTGTCAGGACCCTCAAAAGACTCAAAAGTCATGTTAAGCGAATATCTTAAAACATTTTGTTTGGTGTACATGCTTGGTAATTAAAGTGTGGAGGGTAAATACTGTATACTGTATGGTCTCTCTCTCTCTCTCTCTCTCTCTCTGCCTCTCTTCCCCTCCCTTCCTCCCTCCAACCTTTTCTCTCACTCACACAGATCCATGGAGGGATTGTTGCTGTTGGTTAATAAGACCCTCCTCGCTCTGATCCCAGAACTTTCCATCAGTGCTGCAGCTCTAAGCCACACAGAGCCTTCTACAGAGAGGCACGGGCAGAGGAATGCGCACACACACACACACACACACACACACAGCTTTGGGCAGTGAAATTGCCTTGTCACACACCAAAAAAGAGTCATTATTGAGATAAATCACCCCATTCTGTTCCAAAAATAAACTGTGTTCAGCCTAGCTATCACTGACATCTGCCATCCAGACTTAACCTGTAAAGATGCCACGTACACACACACGCAGACATGTGCGTGTGCACACACACACGCTAGGTTTATTTTTAGTAAAACATTTCGTTTATAACATGAACGGAATATTACCGAATCCCCAGCTTAATGTTCTGTTTATTTAAATGTACTTCCATCACAATATCAACAGAGTATCACAAATTACCTGTAATCTCTCCGTATTATCCATGTACTGTTATGGGAAACGATTGAAACGCTCTTCAGCGGGATGACTAAGATTAATCTGAACGGTGTGAAATCATCTAAAGCACTGTAGCATCTTTGTCTCCGTGATGCAACTAGATATAGACATATATTGAAAAATCTATTTCAAATACGCACTGTTTTACTGGAAAAGATGGTACCCAGTGCCTTTTCCCCAAGTAGGGCTTGATAATGAGATTTTAACACCCTTGTAATAAAACTAGAAGGTTGTTTACTGTGCGGCAATGAGATAAACGAACAGCTTATCTCATTACGTGGTCCCTGGTGAAACAACGGCCACATTTTCCCTCTGACACCACATCGCTCCCCCTTCCCCTAATAGTGGCTGTTCCATCAATAGCTGATTCTCCCTGAGATACCGGAGCACATGTTCCACCGGGGCTGCCTAATAATGGACCAGAAAGAACGCTCTGACAAGGTTCTGCGGAATAGGGAATGTGACGTGGCCTTTATCTGCCTCCAACCCGCCAACCCCCCCCCCCAACACCCTCCACCCCCGACGTTTGCTCCATCTCGCCAGGCCCTCTGATCTGCTGATCTGTGGACAACCTCCGGTCTCTCCCGTGGGAACGGGGATGAGAAGGGACAAAGAGCAGAGGGGTTTGGCGGCTGGGAGGGTTTTTGAAATGGAGCTCAAAGCGAGCGCTGTCTGTTTCTCTGTGTGTGTGTGTGTGTGTGTGTGTCACAGCTCTCTCGCCCCCCCCCCACCCTCCTCCAGTTCCCGAGGGAGGTGAGTGCTAACGACAGTCTGGCCGCAGAGACGGGGGCCTCTACTCTGTGGACTGGAGAGGAGGAATATGAGGAGGAGAGAGGGAGAGAGAGAGAGAGAGAGAGAGAGAGAGAGAGGAGATCCATGCTGTTCGGTCAGTCATTAACAGCCCAGCCAGCGTTGACCGTGGTCAGACTCCAGCATGCAGGATTCGTTTATTATTAGTCGTCCGACACAGCGGCGCTGTGTGCTGAGGTGAGTAGACACACCGGTGTCTCTCAGATCAGCTGTCTGGAACATGGACGCGTGTTGGGGGCTGCCAGACCATCACCAACGCCATAACAGAGCAGCCAGAAGCAATTTCTATTAACACATACTTCAAATATGTGTTTAGCTGTACTGTGCGAAGCTATCAAACTGTGGCTAGCTTCAAAATAAATGTATTATGTTTATTAATCCATACAAAGCAAATGCATCAGTTCAACAGGGCTGTGGTAAACTGCTGTGTATATTTATGCTGTTATTTTAGGTCAAAGCACTTGAGACAACCGCACCGTTTTGGTTCTGAGCAATAAACTAATAAAAGGTACCCACGTTATGTTTTACATATTATACCACAAACCCGCTCATGAGACCCATTTGTTTACATTAACAACAACGTGCAAATGAGTTTGGAATTTGCATAAGTAGGTGAGCCTTTGCACGAGGGAGCCATGTTTAAACTAAATTTACAAACTCGCTTTCTCCGTTTGCATATCATTACATTACAGAGATACAGTACCACGCACGCATATATACAAAACATCAACCAGAGTAATGATGCGATCAATTGTCCTGCACTAAAACATTAATTTATGTTTAATCCAGAAACAGGGTGTAGTTAATTCTGGAGAACGCTTGTGAATATTTAAACTTGATCAAAACACCTCTCCCTTTAAAGCCACAGGGTGCTCCATCAGAAGCTCAGCACCCCACACATTGTACGTACATTGCCAAATCTAATATAGTGTTGTGTGGTGCGGTCTGCACCAATTAGTTTGTGGTCCCAAGCACAGAGTGAGGGCTCTGTACTAAGACCATATCATTTTTTCAGCACGCACAGAAAATGGGCATGTATAGGTCACCATAATGGTTGAATTTGACAAAAGGTGTATTAGCTTACAATCGCTGACTATACCTTTAATGTACAGTCATATGTAAATCTAACTATATACGGTAGATTAACCTGAAGCATGTGGCACTACATACACTAATATGCTGCTTGTGTGACATTGTTCTTCAATGTTTACTGGTAAACAAACTAACCCGCTAATGTCCCTGTGTGTGTGTGTGTGTGTGTGTGTGTGTCAGTGGGGGATTCTGCCATGATGTACCCATAGACCTATATGAATGGACCACGGGCCTATGACAGCCTCCAGACAGTTTATGGAGCTCTGTATGGCTGGTGGGAATAAGAGGAAAATGGCGGGGAGGGGGGGGGGGGGCGGTCCGGGGTGTCCAGTCCTCTCCTCGTTCTAATTGCAGCCACAGCTCTAATTGGGTTTGGGAACCATGGCGACGGCTGCTCTGGTCTGCCAGGTAATAGGCGGACACGACGCGCCGGCAGACAGAAGACAGGCCTTGCGAGCAACGTGCCTGCGGACGACGTCTCAGCGCCACGCCCGCCATGCCGAACGGCGTCGCCGTAGCAACAAACACGAAATGTTCACAGCACACAGATATAAACACTGCTTTGCTGCCGTCCGACAAAATATTTACGCCGTCGACAAATCAATTCCCTGCAAAGCGACACATTCAAATGCCGTCATTTCCAGCCTGCTCTCCGCATGGATAAATAGGTGGAAATCAGCGTGGCGCCCAATGTTGTCTGAGTTTTTGTCTATTTCTCTGCGTCTGTGCGTCTGTCAGGCTGTCAGTCTCGCCGTCTTTTCTGTCTGCAGAAATGTGTCACCTAGTTTTCAGCCTTGTGATTGCAGGATGAAAAGGCCTTTCCAGCAGTCAGCCTGCACTCAGGGAACCATTCAATACCATGATTGAGCACAACCTCTGCCCACGACACCAGTGCTCAAAAAGCAAAAATTACATTTCAGGTGTGAAAAAGTATCTCTTTGTTAGATGGGAGACCAGGGGAGAGAAAAGACAACAATGAGACATTTAAGCTTTAAGCGTAAGTCGGTTGGAGGGAAAAGAAATATATATATATATTTCTTTTTTTTTAAGATAAAAAAAAAAAGATTTAAAATGTTCAGAAGTCACTGAAGTTTGGAGGCATCCAGGAACCTTCTCTAAAAGGGTGAGTGCCACATTATCCTCAACTGTGAGATGATTTATGTCTCTTTGTTGTGTTTTGAAAGGAAACATCTGGGTCTTTATTAGGAGGCAGGTGTCTGTGTGGGACGGACAGATTGGTTGGGCGACTATCAATAACTCCTCAGGGAAAGGAAGGCTCCCTCTCCTGCCACGAGACAGGAATGTTTAGCGGAGAGTGACCTTCAGGCCGAGGGCCAGAGCTACAGTACATGTCACTTTCATTTGTTTCAAAGGACTAAGAAGGTTCTCCTTTTCCACGTTGATTTGATTGCATTGTCAATGACAGGTGGAGGGTTTCCGAGGCACCTTGGTGAGCCTCTTGCATACCAAACAGGCTCCGGATCGTCAAACGGGGATGCTAATGTGAGCTTAAAGTTCTGCTTCCCTTCTTAGCCCTCCCCCTACTGCCCTCCCCCAAACTACTGGTGGCCTTTCTTTAAAGGACAGAGGAGCACACTGTAGACTTTCTCTGACCTCCTTTTCTTCTGACCTTTGGAGAAAGTAGCCATTATGTTACCCCGGGGTGGGTAAAGAGTTCCCAGACCTGCAGCCTATAACAGCTAGCCCGGTATTTTCAGAGTGAGAGGGTAATAGCGAGAGAGTAAAAGCGAGAGAGAGAGTATTAGAGAGAGAGAGAGTAATAGAGAGAGAGAGTAATAGAGAGAGAGTAATAGAGAGTAATAGCGAGAGAGAGAGAGAGAGAGTAATAGAGAGTAATAGCGAGAGAGTAATAGCGAGATAGAGAGAGAGAGTAATAGAGAGAGAGTAATAGTGAGAGAGAGAGTAATAGAGAGAGAGAGAGAGAGAGAGAGAGTAATAGAGAGAGAGTAATCAGAAGGTGGGTGCTGCATTGTCTGTGAATTTGAGGCCTCAAAGGCCACTAAACGCAAATGCATCAGATAAGGACGCTGTGTTTGGTCCATTAAAGAAGAGAGCCGAAGAAACATAAGGACATTTGTGTTGTAGCTACAAGCTGGAATTTACACTATAATTATATAATTATATAATTAGGGTTAGGGAGATTGGACTTAAGTGCATGACACCTACTGTAGGTAGAACCTGGAAGAGCAAACAGGTTTTAAATGATATCTGGTATCCAGGAAAACAGCATCAACAACATAATGTGCACATAGTGTGCACTATGTTGTGCAAATCATAACTGACAAGTAGAAACACAAAGGTCTAAATACACAGGGAGACTAACCAGGGAAGACAGACCATTGGACGAACAACATGCTGCTAGACAGAGAAACTAATATTACAATCAAGTCACCTATAACGCGTAAGAGGTGGGAACATCGACACTGAGCAGAAACTTGGAGCACATTTATGTTTATAGCATTTGGCAGACGCTTTAATTCAAGCAACTTACAGTACCTGTAGTACATTTTGTCAGTAGTTGGAAAGGTCATATACGCAAGCAAACAATATATTAGAATAGTTGACATATACTACCATGTCAATATACCAAACAAAAGTGCTGATGGCCTAAATAATGAAGTGCTTCAAAATAAAGTCCTTCTTTCAAAAGAGTAAAAAATGAATTATTATTATTATTATTAATATTAATATTATGTATTATTATTATTATTATTATTTAAATAAGAGTAGAGAAGAATAAAGGATTTTCGATGAAGAAGCTGGAGATCAGATTGAGTGCGGAAAGGTCAGAGGTCGAGGTGGATTGTGAAGAGGTGTGTCTTGTGTCTCTTACAGTAGGTATATAGGGAATGTCTGTTGCCAGAAGCTCGTTCCACCATCGTGGTGCCAGGACAGGAAACATTCCAGACTTCGATGAGCGAGTCTTGAGACCTTAAGACCAGCCGAGGTGGTAGACTGAAGTGCTCTTGGAGAAAGCGCTCACAAAGAAAACACGGACTGGATTTGGGGAGACAAGAAAATCAACACCTCCAGACTGACAACAGCATTTGCTGTTCTTTATTTGGGAGTGAACTCATGCCACACTGCTGTTAACCTGACATGCCAGAGGGATTGTTGTCACTCTCTGGGGAGCCCTACATTGAAACTGTTTATGAATGGCTGTACTTTCCAAAAAATGCTTGGCAGTTGATTGGATTAATCATCCGGTCTTTTTCGCGGTTGGCACCATGGTCGGCACACCTAAACCACGCCCGTATAGATATAAACACAACGCGGATTGGAAAACCACACCCGTATAGCTATAAACACAATGCTGATTAGAAAGTTTCGTTGCTACTCGGACACGAAACAAAATGATTCCAAGGCTTTCCAGACTGATTCTCACAGAAAAATTAAACTAAAGCTTGCGAGATCAGAATGGTCCCACGAGCTTCAGTTTAATTTTGAGGTTACACTACTGTAGGCGGTGGAGATCTTTAACACAGGGCAGAGAATACGACCTGCAGGTGCTTTGTTTGCTTTATTTATTTGTTCTTAAAGATGGTTCCCATCTTCCAGCTAAAGAAAATGGTATCCCCCCCCCCCATCCTTTTTCCCCCCACAGCTGACACCGGTCCTGTCCAGCCCAACAAAACTCACGCCAGCATCGCACCGGGAATCCTTTCCCCTTTCGCGGAGGGCCTGTTAGAGACAGAAATGTCCCTGACATCGACATGACCAGAAGGTCTGCTCTGGTACTGTGGGCACCGGTAATGGGCTCTCAGCCTGGAGGCTTGGCTGGCGACTAGCAACACAGTAATGATGGTTGGATCGGGATGGAGCCATCCAGAGCATGTTCCACTCCAGCTCACCGCACCAGGAGAAAAAAAAAATAAAAAAATAAATAAATATAAATAGGAGAAGAAGAGACAGAACATGCTTCATGACGCCGTGGCCTGAAAGCTTTTTGGTATAGTCAATGCCACCTGGCACCCACCAGGTGTCACTCTACAGATGTTTTGTTCTTTATATTTTATTTTTGGCAGTGAGCTATGAACCACTTCTGTTTAAAAATGTCTGACAGGTCACAGGCACACACCATTTTTTTTTTTTCTCTTCTTTCTTCTTTATAAGAGTTCCACTGACAGCATCCAAAGTTCAGTTACCCACCAAGTGCTACGGCATTCCCAGGAGAGAGGGGAGCTGTCCGGGCCACTGGCATTTTGGAAATGCCGCCTTCCTGTGTGATTCCAAGGGTCCTTCCTGGCGTCGGTTTGAGGACAGACGGCCAGCTGGACAGCCACGGTAAAAAGGCCTTCTGGTCCGCATCTCCTGCCACGTATGCTTCGCCCTGCGGCTATGGCTTCCTGGAGAAGGCCTTCCCGCAATCCCTCACTGCCGTCTCCATGGTTACGCAAGACCAAGGCCCTAAAGCTCTCACCCCCACCGACATAATAGGCTGCGCGCACACACACACACACACGCACGCACGCACGCATGCACACACACACAAACGCGTACGGGCGTGCGTACCCACCCTGGAGTGTTGGACTTTTCGCAAAAGACAGTTAGTTGTAAAGCACAAATTGTTATCTTAGCATAAGACACAGCGATACACTGGCTAATATACCTTCTCTTACCATCTGTAATATTTAGAATACACACTATGTTGTGAAACAGAATCGTTGCGATTAGATGATAAGATCTACTCTCAGTCAAACTCCACAAAAGCTGACTTGAATAATCGGATGCCATTTGGTGGCTGTGACAAGATAATCGCAGCCTGCAGCCGATGCATTCTATTGAACAACAGCAGCGCCCGGTTCTTGGAGTCACATGGCTGATAAACAGCCGAACTGTCAAAATGCTTTGAGAATGAACATAGTCAATTGTATTGCACCTTATAATTGTATTGCAGGTTGGAAAGAGGGCTTCAGCATGCCCTATCTGGATCAGGGTTATAGTTGTTTCATTCATTTTCGTTGCGTTTTTACTTTTTACATTTCAATTTAGTTTATTTTGGTTTTCTTGCTTAGCTTTAATTGGTTTCAGTATTAGTTTTAGTCTTTTTGTTTTCAATGTATTCAGTATATGAGGCCACAGTAACAGTAACAGTAAAGGGAAACCAAAAAATGATTCCCGCCTCTGTTGACATAAAGGCCCAGGTAACACAACCACATTATTAGTCAGCACTGGAACGTTCCTGCCAGATAGTGTTGAGCAACCTGCATTCAACAGCGCAACATTTCTATTAGTGAACATTACAACAATTTATATTTAATAAAACAATAAAAAGGAATTTTTGGGAATTTAACATTTTGTGGGAAGACGGCACGTGCTCTGTATGGTTGTATGTCTGGAAAGTAAAAGCAGTTTTCCATTAGGTTATTGGAGTTTAATAGCTAGCTATGATTTAGTAGCCTATTAGTTAGCAAACACAAAATATTTAGAGTTTGCTTTTTTTAGTTAACTTTTTATGCTAAAGGATCATTTTTTTTAAACATATGGCTAATTTGTTTATTTATGTATTTCTCCTATTGCAATTGTGAAGCACTTTGTGACCATGGTCTGTGATAAGCTCTATAAAAATAAACTTTACTTACTTTTTTGGAAATCCTTTTTTTATTTTTTTTTTCAACTTTACTGTTAACGAAAAATGAAAAAGTCCACTAGAGTTTAAGATTTTACATGTAGTTTTCGATAACGATAATTACCTCTTCACATGGTGTGAAGTTGATAAAGGAACTGTAAAGACGTGTGTGAGTGCTGAGGCTGGTCGACAGCTACTACTCCGGGCATAGAGGTCAGCAGCGGTCAGAGGAAACAGGTTGAATTTGATAGATGTTCCTCAACAAACATAGCCTACAGCTGTATCTTTACACACATATATAGAGTCCTATATGAGATAGACTGTGGGATATGTAGTCAATATTTTAGCTAGGCTTTGATAGCCTGAGTCTGTCAAATCAAGTGTTTTCTTTTCTCTAGACCAGAGGTCTTTAACCTTCAAGTTGAAGGACCCCTTGGGTGATAGAACATGATAGAGGCTTATTGAATCGGGCTAATAATAATGTGTATATATGTGTATTCTGTCTATTCATATTATGTATTTTATAATGGTGTATGTATACAATGCCAAGCCATGATTGTTTATTTTCTTCATATTTACATTTTTAGAAGAAAATACGTTTGGTATATCAAACCCTGTTGAGTATCTGTGCTCTAGACAGCGTGAAACCTTAGAGTTGTTAAGTGGAACTACTTTCAGAAGCAGTTGCACCACCATCTTTTCTGAATGTGCACATCCCTGGAACATGATTGGACAGAGGACACACGTGCACTCACACTCACACACACACACACACACACACACACACACACACACACACACACAGTGTCACTTGCAGTGCACTACGCAGGCAGACTCACAGACACACATCATGAAAGGGATACATCGCTATGGTAACACATTACTGTAGTGTACACGACACTTCATGGTTACATGTTCTTGTAAGATAAATAAGTAATCACAGACAGAACACACACACACACACACACACACAGAGCTCATTGCATGTCTTCCTCTACTCATCGAACTGTCTGTCGTCTCTCCAGGGACGGACAGACGAGGCATCGCCGTGCCCTTCACATACTTTGTGGAACAAAACAAAGTTGTGAGGCAGAACAGGAAGTAATTTCATTAGCGGCTGCCATTCGTGACTGATTACATGCTGTTCTCAGCTGCTCATGAGTGGGTCCAGAGTTCCGCGGGGTTAATAACCAGTACCAATCAATTACTTTACCAATCTGATGTGATCAATGGTGGGGGGAGGGGGTTCCGATCCAGCAGATGGGATTAAGAAAAACATGGAGCATAATGAGCATTGCAACACTGCGCAGCGTTAAGAAACGCTGGACGCGTTTTGTCCCCAGGTTAAACTCATGACCCTGTTCACACCTGGCATTAACATGATGATGGTGATCAGATCAACAGCGGGCAACGCTCTTAAATGCAGGGTTAGTCATTCTCCAGAATGTTTGCTAACTTTGTGCGAAAATCTAAATAAACTTGCTTAGAAGCTTTGCCCCACACATTGAGACTCATTGCGAAGCCAAAGGCATTGTTGTTGTGAGTGCCCACATTGATGATGTTCTTATTTACTGAGCCAGGGCTATATAGAATCGTTTTTTTTTTTGGCACACACAGAGAACGTTAGGCTAGCAAAATGCCATTAGATATTTGGTGAATTTAACAACAAATGTATTAGCTTACAATTATCTTACAACAGCTGACTTGTTAACTGACACACTTTCAAATAGGCTACATACTGTAGGCCTACTCATTCACATGCCAACGGCGTCATAGGCAACAACAAAAAATGCAAATGAACAAAACTTATGAAAATATTATAGATATATTACAATTATGACAAATGTCTTGCACGATTTGGTTTGCCTCCCGGCACACTAGGCGTGGGGCATTGAATGCTTCCTCCTGCAGCAATCAACATTACATTTGGTATTTGCAAACATACATGTGTGATTATCTGTATAGGGCTGGGAAGTGCGATCTTATTTAGAGTGGTCACGGGAAGACGCATCTGATACCAGGTGTGAACAGATGTAGGCGCACACTGTAGGCAGCTAGTCTACCTATCTGTCCGCTTGTGATTGAATCACCCAACATGGATGTTAGTGCCTAAGTCAATATTAAACAAACAAATAAATGTCATTGGCATTCCAGAAATGCCAAGTATGAGCTTGGCTCTCTCGTGGCTCAACCTTCCAAGCCTAGAACCTGGAGAAGACCAAACAATCTGCTTATCACACAAGTCACGTCAAGCCTCATAGAAATGTACTTAATAAATGACATGCCAGAGTCCAGAATCCAAAGTCTTGAAATCTTATTTTTTTTGTAGGGGTAGGCATAATTGTTCATTTTGCAAAAATGATATCACAATAACAAGCAGGATCAAGTTATCAACATAGTGGTGTTCTGAACGCCTGCCAAACGATGATAATTAACTTTACAGATTTCTTAGCAGATGTGAGCCGTAGATAAACATCAATAAGATGGAGGCCTATTGATGACTGAACCCTCCAACAGACACAATGTCTCAGTCGGCACAACAACGCAATTAACCACACACCTGAAGCCGAATGAAATGCATCTGGCTCTATAACCGTTATTTTATGTTATCTGTTAATAATATCCATACTGAAAATGTAAACACAGTTCCTTATTTTCTTTTTTGTGTGTGTACATGTACAATATGTTGTGATATTGTGTATGTCAAAGAGATCTGCAGGTTGTTACGTAGCTAAAAGGTATTTGGTACTGATCCCCAATATAGGCTAAATCCTTCCTGTACCTACGGCAAAACATTATAAATGTGCATGCACCTAACATGCTTTCCATAAAAGTACCCAACACTAATACAACAAAACGAAACAAAGCGCTATGCTACTGTGGACTAGTTATTCCCTGGTGTTAATAGCGTGGTGAATTGAAAGGCCATTACATTCAACAAAAGGCTGTTTATCAGTGGCTGCTATGTGCAGTGGTGGCTATGTGCCTATTGAGCATGTGCAGCTGTGACACCGCATGACCAGGAGATTAGTGACGCATGGATTTAGTTTGAATATGAAACACATTCTCCACTAGTTGTCCAGCTAACAAATATAGAGAGCTTAACTTAACTCTCTAAGGTCGGCCTCGTCGCCCGCGTCGGGTAAGTGCTTATCAAACATTATGATAAATAACTTCGCGCCCCTTTATCCTATCGATTTGCAGTCAAAAGTGAGAGCG
>JAODOY010003339.1:0-11591 GCA_025399855.1 Forbesichthys papilliferus | reverse complement strand
TACATATATATTTGTGTGTATCTAGGAGGTCCTCTAGTGGGCATGGGGATCCAAAGCAGGCGCTATCGCGCATGCGTCTGCCCGTACTGTTAAAACAAAAGCTATTGTAGCGGGTGACAATAACAATACGATGTAAAACATATTGGGGTTAACACCGTTCGTAGGGTCTAGAAATCAGTCAATTGATCTAGCAGGGTGTTGTGGTACTGGGGTATTCAAAGTATGCCTCGGTGACAATGTTGCTAGCGAGTAGGGGGAAGTAATTCATTACATGTAATCAATTACTTGTAATCTGATTACGATCAAACACTCAATATACGGTAATCCATTTACCAATTGAAATAGTGATACCAGATTACCGGTATTTTTTTAAATTACATGATAACTTCGAAGAGTACTTTCAAATATAAAAGGGAAGTTTCCAGATGAAAATGCATAAAACAATTGGGTGTTCTTATTCATCTTTCATTAATGTCCATCAATAATTTTAATAAAGTGGTACATTAATCTGGTCCCTTGTGCAATATAAACGTCACAAAACTAGAAAGATTTGTCGCGACAACAGTGCTTTTGATGGCATTTCAAAGAAAGATTTTTATGTGTAAAGTAAACTGTGAAGATTTTGTTACCAATTTTAGGTCATCCAAAAATTACGTTACTGGTTATAATTTTTGTAGTAACTGTAACGCATTCCGTACATTTAAAAAGTAATTTACCCAACCATGCTAGTCCCAGTTCCTACATTTAAAGTTTCTATCCTATCGTCGTTACCTTGCTGAGTTGGGGACATACCGTACACCGTGAAACAAAAAGGTCAACACGATCGATCGAAAGTAAGGCCGAATGTGATCTAACTACTGTTACTAATTAGAGCCAAATATTCTCAAATGTAAACGAGTTATTATATTCCGTTCTAATGTATTGTACAGTACGTACCGGTACATCAATGTAGACTACTGATTCAAGACAGTAACACCGGCACAGTACGGTAGGTCGGCCTACAAAATGCTGATAAAAACACTGTAGCCTACAGTAGTTTTCAGAACAAGGACTAATCTCCCAGCTCGATTGTTTATACGTTTACATAACTAATGTTTGATAAATACAATAAAACCCAGAAAACAATTGGAATGGAAACATAAATCTTGCCTGGTTTTGGTAGGACCTTTGGATAGCGAAGGCTTCAGACGAATGTGGCGAGACTCGCTGTAAACAAACTACTGTGATGGTTAAAAGAGGCGGGGTTTCTATCATAAGAGTTGATGACCGGTGCCTAAAGTGATAGTAATTCGCATCTAGTTCCTTTTATCTGAAAGATCCAGATTGGACCATACAGTGCTAATATGCTTAATATCCGGCCCTTATGTCAGTAGTAATAGCAATGCAATGTCTTTGTGATATGTCAACGGTTTCTTGTAACCAAATAATCGCAACAGTAGGCTATGGAATAAGGCTACATTAATGTAGGCTAAATTATAAAGCTAATAGTAGGCATACCTGTTTATATTTGGAACCTAATTAATATGGTATGGATGGTTTTAAGCTTTTTCTTGGGAGTTCATTCAGGTTAGAGAGTTTAAATAGTTAAACTACACCCTGTGCGAAAAAAAACACCTTTCTTCTAGCCGTTATGTCTTTCACAGCTGTACCTTTAAACTCACCAATGGATGCCCATTTACCTTGTATGCAAATGTTCCTCATTTAAATTGAAAGGCATATTTAGATTTAAAAAAAAAGTTAAATGACCAATCCTTGCACATGAACACACATCAATGATTCATTTACAATCGATTGAAAATTTGATAGTAAAAAAATAAAAAATAAAATAACATCCACATGCCAGAGGTTACCTCACATGACTTCTTAAGCAAAGTACGATAACATGTCATCTGACAAGTCTGTCCAAAACTGTAAACTTGGCAAAAACTTCAAGATCACGCCATGCCAATACATGTCTGAGGGTTTTCCATCTCATCAGCATTGCAGTAGTTCCCAACTTCCCTCAGTACTGAAGATTCAGTAGAATAGTCACTTACTCACACCAGTAGCATTTCCCCATTAAAGATATACAAAATACCTCAAGTCAGTATATTTCAATTTTCATGTATTCGGTCAGTAGATTGTAATTAAAATAATGAACATAATAATTAGTACAATTATACAGTAAAAGAAACACGGATTTTTCAGCAAAGCAAATCAATTATTTCTACAATAATTTTTTTTAACGTCATCTGATTATTTTAATGGGCTTCAAGCAGATAATGTAACATAAGCACTTAACGTATATTTACAATTACTGTAAGAGCATAAATACTAAAGTGGTTAAACGGTCTTCATCTTCAAGTACTCACACTCAATGTATCCCACACCTATCTCACACAACTGACATTTTCTTGATATATTTCAGTGTTTTATTGATGATGCACCCAAACATCCATAGGAATATTTTCAACGGGGCTAGATTCTCTTATTGACAAAATCCCCAAAATGTCATACAAATACTAGAGAGCTTCCATTTGTAAAGTAAATACACTGGGTTATGAGGATCCAGAAATGGCTATTTCAAATGTATTTATAAAGCAGATGACACAACAAATCTACAAACATAACCAATGATAGAAAAAGAATGTACTAGTTATTAACTTAACTACTGCAAAACAAAACCTAATTTAAAATCTGTACAAGTGAGTTCTTGAGTGTCCATGAATCAAAGAGCGTTGTCCTTTGCAGGCACGGATGTCATAAAGGACTACAAGCGAGTCTCATCCTCTGCCACAGAAGCATCAGGAGATCAGGGGAGACCGGGTACTCTCTGACACCAGCTTCACTTGATGTGCAGAGGATCCTCCACTTTTAGCCGCTTGCGTCTGGGTTGAATGAAGTCGTCCTCCGAGTCGTCCGTCGCGTCCTCCTCCTTGGCCTCCGAGGCTTGGGGGTTGGCCTCGGGCATCTCTGGGAAGCTCTGGTCCGGGTACATCTCCTTGAGCTTCTCCTCAAAGTAGAGGCTCACCGCCTTGCCCGACGTGGCCATCTCTGAGCCCGCCTGTCGGTGGGTGAGGGGGAGGAGAGTGAAGAAGCAAGGAGGAAAGAGGAGTATGTCACCGGTGGAAAAGGAGAAATTAATGGGGGGGGAGGGGGCAGAAAGCAGGGGAGGGGGGATGCAGGAAGGGAGGAGAAAAATCAGCGTGGGTTAAGATTCCTCATGGCCCGGGCAGGTCGCGATTCAACCTTGCTGTACAGACAGCATTGATATCCTGCCCGCACTGCGGTTCAGAGGCAGCTCTATACTGTGGAAGCTTTGCACCACTATGGGGGAAGGAACAAACAAAAACACCTAACCTACATATGCAATACAATAGTTAGAGTCCAATATGTGCAGGGTAGAATATATAGCAGCCCGTGTTCGTTTATAGACCTCGAAAATATTCATTTGAACCTCAGTGAGGGCAGAGCATCAGTGGTCTATTAGAAACGGCTTACCTGCGTATTAATCTGTTTCTCCTCATCATATACCTGGATTATTCGAGACATCTAAAAAGGGGCAATAACATTACAATAAAGACAGTAAAGCAGCAGCGTGGGAAAAAGCCTTTTACAGCACAGGCGGGTTAAGAAACATGCCCATGTGTACCAGAAGGTGGAGCGCAAATGTCACCCATTAGGCAACCACTGTGTCTCAAGGAACTTCAATGACATGTAGAAAAGAGCTCATTTCCAGTTGCTGATGTTGTACTAGTCATACTATGTTCATATGTTCATGTGACCTGCCCCCGCTTATTGCACAAATGGTGTTACAAGCTGGTTTGCTTCAATGGTGGGGAAAAATAAATATGTGGAGCCATTTTAGATTGTGAAGTCAGTGTGAGAAACACAGTATTTTTATATCCTACACACAGACCGCTGGCCTCTAATGTATGGGGAAGAGTTTTAATACAAATGGGTATTCTGAGCCCTGGTCATAGTACGAATCATCAACCCTTTGTGAGTCACGTAACCTGGGATGCAGAGTTCATCATGCTACAATAGATAGTGGTCCTCAGCAGGGGAAAGCATGGAAAAAGAGAGAGACACACACACACGACTAGAAATCATAGAAATGCCTCACTCATTTCACATGAAGACCAGTCATCAATAGGGTGGGAGATAATAAGAGAAGATCTAAAAGAAGGGGTGACTACAGCCATTCAAAAACATAAAAGCCACATATAAAAATCTATCAAAATCATTGTGCCACCATTCCCAGACATGTGTTAGCAGCAGCCATTCCTCACCTCGAGTACAATGAAAGGTGGACCTCTAAACGGCAGTGCTAACATGCATGCAGATGACAAGCCTTCTCACTCTCCTCTGCTGCCTGTGCGACACATGCCACTCACCTCATTGTAACTGGCACAGTTCTGGAAGACCAGCCGCACATCTGACACAAACTCCTGGGTGCTGTGGTAGTACTGGGAGCTGCGCGCCTGCAGCTTCTTCTTCACCTTCTTCAGGTCCATGGGCTGCTTGATGATCTTGTAGTAGTTGGGCACCTGGGGCAGACACGCCCGTTACGTTTTAGTTTGAAAAAGGGACATTCCTCAATTTGTGGCTACAATCACCTCTGAGGCAGGAAAGCAGTGTAACATCGCCTTAGTGACAAGCTCAGCGCATGGCCCGCATGTGCTAATCTTTAAACAGGTATCTGCACATGCATGCAGGAAGCTGTAGGGCAGGCAATGGTAAAAGATTTGGATAGAATCCTGGTTTCAGCCATGTAGTCCACGGAGTATTGACCAATCACGTTTGAGAGTGCTTTGGTCGCATGTAGGTAAACACTCCATTTGAAGAGTAAGAGAGGAAATGCAGCAGCTGTATTTTTTCCCCCAATGTGACATGAGGATGATATCGGCTACTGCATGTCTGCACAGAGCATGGTCTAATGTCCGATGCTCATTGAAATTAATGACACGCTTGTTGCTTTACCGCTCGGGGCTCCCTCCTTGACTCGGTGCTCGCATGAGAGTGCTCCTAGGTCGCGTAAACATTCGCCCAGATCCCGGACGGCGCGAAAATGCATTATGTTAAAATGCATTTGGGTAGTACACCATACACTTAAAACATGAATGTTTAGAATGCAAAAATGCGACATGCCTGTATTTCATTTGCCTCAAGGTTGATTTTGTTCCACTTTAGCCTCGCCATTAAATAAGTTAAAACCAATCACAACAAACTATATGATCTCACGACAATAGCGGAACATTATATATATACATATATACATATATACACATTACATTATACTCCGTATATAGTCGGTATAGCTTTGCTGGAAAAGTCGAAGGCTCGGTTTGCATACTGGTTTTTGAGAACATTATTCTCTGATCATCCGCCTGGAACGCAAAGTAGGCTACTTGCCGTTAAGTTTTTTGACAATTGGAGGCAGAGCTGCAGCACAAAAATTAGTAAAAAATTGAGTACAAAAATGAGTACTGTCATGTTTTCAGAATTTTGGCATCGACTTGGTACTGAAGTACCAATATATAATATATATGATATCCCTACTTTCAAGTATATTAACCACTTATTTAGGCGACTGTTTGATTCATACACAGGCTTGGTTCAGGTACAGACTTGATATTTTAAAAACATTACATCAGCGGCCTTAAATTCAAAGATATGACTCAAACCAACCTACTATCATATTAATAGGTAAAGTGTGAAGGGAGTAATAAAGTAGTTTCACCACAAATACAAGCTGTGCGTGCGTGCGTGCGTGCACTAGACTTACAGAAGTAGGAACGGGTTCCCTGAAGCCCACGCTGAGCTCATGGCAGAAGACGTACAGCAAGAGACGCTCACATTTCTGGAAGAGAGAGCACATTTGCATGTTGTTACTAGGCGACGGCCACATGAGGACTACTGGGGACATGCACTCACCCTTCTGTCTTCAGCACTCAGGCACGGGTCAGACCTGGACTTCCTGCTGTCATCACAGTACTCGATTTCTGGGTTGGACAGGCTCCGGCAGAACGTGCAAAGGAAGTCCCCCCTGAGAAACGATAGCAGGAGGCGGGGAGGGATTATTAGCGACACAATCTGTACAGAACAGGCAAATGTGGAGGCCCCAATGCCATATTGCAGCCTGACAACTGACATGGCGCCAAAAAACCCCAGTCCAGATTCATTTTTTATTTTCAGGGCTCAACGAAAAAACATTTTTTTGCAACTGGCCCGGTGGGGCCAGTGGGTTTGAAACATACTGGCATAAAGACAGTTTTTACTGTTCCTCCTCCAAAACTTGTTATTTTTACAGCTTTAATTAAATGCGTCCTGGATATTTTACAGTGTATAGAAGCAGAATACACCACAAATTAAGCATTGTCATGTAGTCTACTTGTCTGACACAAAGCTACTTTTAGAGTTCCTAAAGATGAGCTGTAAATGGAATAGTCACTTTAGTCATAGGAATAGTCACAATTTTTTTTAGATATGTTGATACAATTCCAGAGCTTTCAATTTTAAATTGAAAAACACGTATTCTGTCTCCAGAATAGCCCTAGAAGATAAACATTTTTGATCCTACAGCCAGCCAGGTGAAAGAAGTTTGAAACGAACATAGCTGTAGTATAATCATTTAAATAAACCAAGATTTCAGTCTAGTAAATTGTCAGATTATCTGCCTGTCCGAGTTTTCCCCAATAACATTGTGCTACTCACTGTTGAAAGTGTGTGTAAGCGCTGTACCGCTGTGTTTTTAAACCCCACTCCGTGACAGAAAATACTGATAGCTGGCTACATTTTCAATTCGTGGTTGTACAGTTAGAGAAAACGTAAATGTTATGCTCATCTCAGTCTGCACTGGCGAAGATCAGTAATAAAAAGCCTGTGGCCTTATGGCAACGTCAAACTCTTACAATCAGCTTCCAACTGCTTAGACATGAAGACACCCACCCGAGTTAACATGGAGACGCTGATGTGCGGCGGCCGCCTTCAACTCTATGCATGGGAAAAACCTGGCTGCAGGTGCCGTTTACTATTGGCTGGCAAGCGATTGTTTTGCAAAAGCTGATTCAACTTTTGTTTTAGCAGGGATTTTATAACAGATATCTCAGGTGCATCAAACAGGCTAAATAAATCAAATCACAGCTCACATTTGTTGCAATGGCCCTGTCGGGACAGTGAGCTGCAAGTTTTACTGTCCTGAAGTTACGTTTTGACTGGCCCCGGGCCACAGTTATTGTGGAGCCCTGATTTTACTACACATACAAAGCAAGCTTGGATTATGTATTTGTGTGTTATAAAGCAGCGAGATGCCATCCGACCAACCAGAGAGCCTGCTGAAAACCTACTTGGGGAAGATCTTGATGGTGGGCACGTGGCACCTCATGTGGAACACCTTGGGACAGCGGTCGCAGCACAGCAGATCACCCCCGTTGATGCACACGGCGCACCAGTCCTCGTTGGGGTCATCCTCTTTGCTGTCGGGCGCCTTGGCCGCCCCCTCCGCCACTTTGTCCGAGGTCCCATTGGTGAGCGGCGGGTTGGGGACGCTGCCGGGGTTCTCAGAGTGCGTGGTGGTGGTGGTGGAGGAGGGGGGGGCATTAGTGGAGCCGTTCTTCCCAGAACAGGGCGTGTCGGAGGAGGGCTCTGTTTTGATGCGCTCCCCGAGAGTCTTGAGCATGTCCTGGCCTGTGGACATGGCTCCGATTACTGGCAGAGGGCTGCTCTCTGGACTGCTCATCTGGAAGAAGGCGCGCACACACACACACACACACACACACACAATTACTTTAGCGTATCAAGCTAACACTTGACCTTGTGGGGAATACTGGACAAGTGCATGTGGAGACGCATTGAGATCTGCTGTCTGAGCTGCATATGACCACATTGTTTGACAGTGTATGGATTCAAGAGCTATATTACGAGTGTATCAGGCATCAGGGGTCCTGCCGGTTAAAAACAACACCACATGGTCTCTAACGGCCAGCGTAAACTGAAGTGCTTAAAGCTGTCCAATTGAGGTGGGGTCACCCAGACGCCATGTTAATGGTTAATGACAGGTGTGAACAGTGACAAAAGGTCAACGGGTGTTTTTTTCCATCTTAGCACAAGGACATGAGAGTCCTGCAATGAACCTTGGGTAATAGAATGTATAGTTCTTATTATTTTATAAGGTCCATCATAATGTACTAATGAATACATTCCCATACATACGTACCATACAGGCGCTCCTCTCTGCGTCCTTCCCTCTCTCTGCCTTCAGAGAGGAGGACGATGTACCAGGTGCATGGCAGCCGAAGTCCTCCTCTGTTCGGGGTTCCTGTTTGACCCTCACCAGATCCCCTGGAACACCGCCGCCAGCCCCCAACCTCCCCGCCGAACTACAGCTGACACACACACACACACACAGAGTACACAACTGTCCTGCTGCTGTTTAAGTATATATGAATGCGTGAGAATGAACAATAGCTTGAGTGTGAACGCCTTACCTGCCCCTGCTGCCTGTGCTGGACGTGCTGGACGGCCGTGCCGGAGTGTGGGCGTTGGACAGGCCTGGAGGAGCAGGGCAGGGCGTCAATAGCTAGCACGTCGAGCGTGTTGAACCAGGGACACGTGACTAAAGCACGGCGGGTCTGCTCACCTGAGGAGCCGGGGGAGTTGTTGGAGGGTCCTGGCGACAGGTTCATGTCCATGGCGTTCAGCTGGGGGTGCGTGCTGGCCGTAATGTAGCGAGCTAGAAGGTGGCCGAGGTTACTGGAGCCGGCGTCCTCCAGCTAATGGCGGCAAAAAGCCAAGAGACGAGGTAAATGCTTCGGATGGGCACGAGTACTCGAGTACTGTCTGTGACAGCATTGCTCCATCATATGTTCCATGATCACAAATAAATAAATGTGTGAATTAAAGAAAGAAATCAGATTTGTTCCCATCTGCCATTTTGCCCATCAAACAATGCTTTCGGCCTATCATGAAATCCCATCAACATCTCAATTAAATTAGCATAACTTCATGAAAATGCAGTTCTTACCATTTTCTGAAACCTGGAATACTGTAGCCTATTAGATGGATTATTTGGATCAATTGAAAGGTCACAACCGTGCATCCAAGCACATAGTTTCTGGCCGGCACAGTTAGTACCATCTGTTAACACTAGGGGTCACTCATTCTGTGCAAAATCATTGGCATCTCTGCCAGCTTCACACATACAGTAGACCAAAGGTCTTCAACAGGGGGTCTGCAGAGGTATTGCAGGGTGTCCTCAATTATTGGATCTTAAATTTATTTTCTACCAAAAATGTCAGAAGATAAACTTTATCATAAATACAACCTAGGGGTGTGTGATATGGCCAAAATGTCATGTCATGATACTTTTATATCCTGATAACAATACATATTACAATAAAGCAAGTTCTGTAAATTCAATTAATAGTTTCTTGTCATCAAATGAACCCCTCCCCCGCTCTTGTGCACACATTGATAGAACTATATAAATAACACATTGCGTATGTGGAGAGGGGCCGCCCCGCCCTCTCTGAATAACAGTGAGCAGAGAACATAAACTCAGATACAGCGTTCTGCTGTAATTTATAATCGTTTAGTAATGTTAACATAACCCATTCACTGCATAACGTGAATACATCATGGCAATCATGGTTTTGAGAAACATGCAAGGTTTCTTTAAGATAACTCATCTGAAAGATTGGATATTCTAGCAAACATAATACAGAGGTAGGGCATTTAATCAAACATTTTCAGTCTTTTAAATACGTCCTGGTTAGGCTGTATGTCCCAACAGTAATGTCCATGTGTTTTGCCAGGTAGCTAGCTAGCGCGATTTGTTTACTTTGCAGCAGTAGCACGGACGATGCACCACGAAAAATAGAACTTGTAGGCTGGCAGGTTAAACATAATCGATCATAAGACTTAGTAGGAATCTGCCTCAATGTTTCTGATCACGAGCTGGTACTCCGTGCCGTCTGCTTCACTTCGGGGCGGGCAGAGCCCACGCCACACACGGAGCTCAGCGAGGGAAAGAGAGAGCGGTGGAGAGTTGGAGAGCTAACAAAAACTACACGTTACTGGAAGTACAATAAAAGCCTTGCCAGTAAAAAGCCAACAAGAGTAATCCGCAAAAATACAGACGAAAAAAAAAATAGATATTGCTGTAAAGTGTGTGAACGACGATATAAACGATAAAGAATAATTTAAGACGGGATGTTTTTCTATCGTCATACTATATATATATATATATATATATATATATATATATATCATTTTATTGCACAGCCCTAATACAACCTGTGCTATAAATATATAAATACAAATTTTCTAATAAAATATCAAATATTTTCATTTGAAATGTTAGTGGCCTACTTTTATACATGGCACAATACACCTCCCACACATTATTATTGGCCCGGCAACAACATTTTTAAATACCATGTAATGGAGGGTCCTTGGCCTGAAAAACATTGAAGACCTCTGCAGTAGACCTTTAGCAGAGCAATAGCTAACAGAGTTAGCAATGATTAGCAGGAGATGTCGGCCATAGTATAGGTAAATCATCTACAATACATCCTAGATGCTGTAAGGAGTGTTCTGGTAGTGTTGACATTTCAAGGCTTTTCACCTGGACAGAATTGTACACGTTTAGGGTTAAAGGACAGCTGATTTGTCAAGACAATGGTAGGCGGCAACAGCGGTACCTGAATGGGTGGGATCTCGGGGAGGCAGGGCAGGTTCTCGGGGTTGGTGACTGACGGGATGAGCTCGATGGGGCCGATGATGGGGCTGGCGGGGCCCCGGTGAACGTGGGCACTGGCCATACTGGCACTGGTGGGACTTGTGGGGTTGGCGTTATGGAGGGATGCCACTGGGAAGGGGCCGGCGTGCCCTGGGTTGGAATGCTGCTCAGAGAGGGGTGCAATCACACACAGAGGCAGAAAGACCCATGAGAAACACTAAGCAAGAACAAGGGCGGCTCACCCCACTGGGTTGCAGCAGAATGCCTGAGTAGCTAGCGGTGGTGTCAGGGTGGGCCAAACATGCATTAGGGCCACAATGCATGCTGCACAACACACACAAATGTCAAAGTAAGAAAAAGGTACCAAACCCCTGATTGTAGTAAGAAACGAAACCTTTGGTGGCTCATCTCAGATTCTATTGACATCTGGACACAAAGAAAGAGTGGCCGAATATAGTGCAGGTCTCCTCTTACCGAGCCATACAAGACAACGTACACATTGTACACACAAACACACCATAGATTACACTAGATCAATTATAGGATACGTTAGTCATTGCATATGCTTAGAAACCCTTTTTAAAAAGAGACCTATAAGTATTTGCCATTTTAAACGGTTACTTGTGTGTGCATCTGAAACAAACAAGAAACTCATTGTGAAAATAATTATATTATTCAATTTAGAATTGATGCACCACATTAAAGAAGAAACATGTAGTCACAGGAAGCAATACTAATCACCTTGATTTGGAAAGCACTGGACGCAGTATATGCCCAACTAGGGCTGGGCGATATGGACCTGATATATTTAAGTTGAATACCGATACAGGATGGATGGATGGATGGATGGATGGATGGATGGATATATATA
>JAODOY010003338.1:0-11593 GCA_025399855.1 Forbesichthys papilliferus | reverse complement strand
TCGCGTGTAGCTCTTTCACTGTGTCCCGCAATGTTTTCGTTGACGCTTTGTACCAATGCATGTCACACGCTGCATCTTGCAGAGTGCTAACGCTAACATTGTTAGCTGCTGCTCGCCTGGTATTTACCGCGTCACGGGCTATAAACCGAGTCAAATGAATCTGCTGCAGACATCAGTGGATGTATTAGGCTAGGTACAAACAAACACACACCATGCCACACATTTGTATTCTTCTTTTGGTTTCAGGATTACTAAGCGCGTTTGCAGCTCATTGCTGCATCTCAGAGTCCATTGACGGCACTATTTTTTCAGATCGGAGCATAGTTATAGGTATATTTTTCCGAGTCGACGGTATATTTAGCAAATCAATGTATTTAGTAACCGGTGACGTCGGTTACGTCGACTAATCATCCCAGCACTAATTCCAACCTTCTGGCAGCTCAAAGATCTGTACAGTATTGCCTCACATTCATATATTCACAAAAACATTCATACACCGATGGTGATGACAACCATGCAAGGCTCCACCTGACATCCAACAGCAGTTAGTGTTAGGTGTCTTGCTCAAGGACACCTCGACACTTGGTGAGGAGTTTGCGTGATTTGAATCATCGGCTACTGAATTACCTCCACTGCCACCCTTCTCTGTTAATTGTTTTCATACTGTAGCTTGGCTGGTACTATGTTAGCATACTGTACCGTGCATGTGTGTGGGTGACACACAGAAAATGTTTTTGCTGAGATACTGGTGTGCTTATTGTGACATCTAGTGGCAGAAAGTCATACAGAGCAAATAAATAAAAATAAAGTCTATAGTCAACATTATAAAGGCCATAAAAAAATCTGTGTTTACTGCTTGAAAAGAAGAAACTGAGCTATGCCAAATGTTATGTATATTTGTTTTACTGTTTTTAATATAAGATGTCCTTGAGCGGTGTCCAGAAATAACATTTATTATTATTATTATTATTATTATTATTATTATTATTATTATTATTATTATATAAGACTTTATCAAAATGATACTGCCCTGGCAGTAGCTACAAATTTTTTTATATTGCACATCGGAAAAAATTGTGATTAATCGCAATTACACAATATCATGCGATTAATCATTGTAATCGTTTGACAGGCCTAATATATACAGTATATATACAGTATACTGTACACACTAGAGCGGTCCATTGGTACATTCGCAAGGGTTCAGAAAATCCAGTAAAATATTTAGTTAGGGCTGGACGATAAGCAAAAAGTAATTGAAACCGAAATTTAGAACCTCTAACTGATGGATTTTCAATAAAATAAAAAAATCCCACAATGAAGTTAGTCGAAAATAGGGGGACTCATGTTAACAGTTATGCCTATTTGTTTGGATCCGAAACACTCATCTTTTTTGTGACAATCCCAGGCAAAGCAATAAACCATGAATTGCAATAAACTAGTAATATCTACTGAGAAAACGCTGCTGTCGTACTATCAACAGTGTCAACCCCGACAGACGTACGGTGGCGTGCGTCACATAATATTAGAGCAAAACAGACTTGTATGTGTGACAGACAACTTACTATAAAACAATGTAGGGTTTCTAACACCTGTTACTGTTAATATATCTACGTCTTGTAGGTCTTCTACAGCTTTTCCAGATACCCGTAGCTTTCTTCCAAATTTGAAGCGAAGACATTATTACTGGTGCCATTCCCATTGTTAGTAAATTTTGCAGTAGGCATAAATATAAGGAAGCGCTCATTTATTTCAACTGCGTGATTCAACCGACCGTCGTTACGTACTACAGGCCACGGTAAGTACATTATTGACTGTCAATATCTTTTACTTTAAGATAGTAATTATGACTCCATTTAGCTTTCATTATTTAGTGGTTTAGCCCTTTGCTAGCAAAAAAGTTATCTTGCTTTCACAAAATAAATAACTTTTTATATTGTTAACTACGGTGTGTGTAGTCATGTGACTCCGTCCCCTCCAGTCAGCTGTATGGAAGCAAAAAGCGCTCCAATCAAAAAGCAAAAAAAAGGCGTAATCATTGTTCATTAATCATAATCAAGGCACAATGTTCAATAAATCGTGATGTTGACTTTAGGCTACATCGTGCATCCCTATATTTTGTCCAACATTGCATTAATAAATACTGCACAGAAGTAATCTTCCATTCCTAGCTTCAGTGAGCGCCTACAGTATAAACATAGCCAGGCTCTCAAAATGTCCCATCAAATGACACGTCAATTGTCCAAAATCAAATACCCGAATAATCAAATATTTGGGGCCAGCCCTAATACACACACACACACACACACACACACACACACACACACACACATAAACGTGAATGTTACATACTATAGAAATATACATATTATTCATTCAATTAAGGTAAATTAATTTTATTTTAACATGCCATATTTCATATATGGATTGTACAGTATATGCGTTTGTAAACCCTGATCACATAATTCAATGAAATTACAGATTGACCTTCCCTTTTAAATGAAATTACCCATGCAGATTAGTCCAGCAGCTATACAAGTCTCCCCACCCCCCCACCCTCCCTCCCTAACTATTAACAGTTAGTCATTTTTTTCAAAGGACCATGAATGCACAGCTTATTTTCCATCAGCCTGGTCAGACTAGGCTTTATAGTGTTTCGATGGGGGAAAAACACTGTATTTTGCATTGCAACAAGAGTTTGAATAATCTAACAGTTCATGAGAGGTAAGCACACACACACACACACACACACACCTGACGTAAACCCTGTACTGTACAGCAAACAAAGGCACACATTGTCTTAAAGAGACACACACCCACATACACATTGCATGCTTGCATCCTGCTATTATCATCTATATTTTTCTAACATCTCTGGCTCCTCTAAACATGAATTACAGAAGTCATAACATAAGCCCTGATGTGTTTGTATCAGGGTCTTTGGTGAGAGGACCACAGTCATTCGGAGGTAGTAAATAAACGCTCTCGCCACACACAGACACACACACAGACAGTAGACACCGGGCGGTCGATAGCTGCAAGGTTAACCTAAGGTCTTGTATACTGTGCAGGGTTCATGTCAGGTGACGTGCACGAACACACGCAGCCATCTGCCCTTCCACTCTTGCCGGCGCCTTGTGTGGCTCTCCTGGTGCACGTGTGTGTGCAAGTGTGTGTGCACGTGTGCGTGCGTGTGCTACCAGAAGATTTTGACGGAAAACTGATTCTTTGAGCAAATTTATTTTCTGCTCTGCGTTGTGTGTGTGTGTGTGTGTGTGTGTGTGTGTCAGGGGGTTATAGCTACAGACCAGAACACTATTTCACAAGAAAATGTTCCTTTCCTTCTTGCTTCCTTGTGAAAAGAGCTTCCTAAAGCTTGTAGCTTTTCTTTTGTTTTAGTAATTTGGCTTATTTTTGAATATATCTCACATTGATTATTGGGCAAGAAGATAAGATGATTATGACTTGATTTATGTTTGGGATTCCCGTGTGGTTGAAACCAGTGTTTCACTGTGAAACACTGCTGTTTTGAGGTTTATTCCCTAAACAGAGGGATAGACCGATTGAAGCGTCCACAAGAGAATCATTTTTTATTTTTTTTATATCAAACCTTGAAACTACCTTGAATCTGAGCCTCAATGATGAATTAGAAAGAAAACATTTTAGAGTCTTTCTTTCTTTCTCTTTTTTTGGGATCACAGCTTTGTCGCTGTGTGTCATGCCTATAGGTGGAGCATGTGCTGCTCTTGTTCGCCTGCTCTCATTATTCCGTAATGAAGGAGTTGTTTTTAATAGCGTAAATAAATAAATAATGGCTTTTCATAATATACAGCAAGTGCCTTGAGCCTAATGTGTGCAATATATGAATGTACCTTTAACAGATACTCATGGTCTAAGAACAGGCAATAGAGGACCAGTTGAATTGCCAAGAATCTGTGACCTCCTCCTGACCCCGTAAACACATAGCAAGAATAGCATTTATGTGAGAACACCATTGAGGTTAGAAGTTCAACATCTGATCTTCAAGTGAGCTGCGCTTTGGTTTGCTGTCTAGTTTCACTAAATGTTTGATCATTCATTCAGCAGTCCTTGCAATAATCACACCTTTTACTTTGTTCTCATTTAGACTAAGGAGGACAATCTACACTGTCTTCATTAACTCTGTTTAAATGCTAGCCAGTTTAATTATATTATGGCCAAGAATGAACTGCACCTGTTGAACACTGCTTAATGCAAGTACTATGATGAATGACTCTTCGTTTTAGCTGTCTAGGTAATAGTAAGCCACTTCTAACCGGGCTATTTCTTTTCTGTTATAATAGAAGCTGCTTCAGTTTCTGGTGAATGTGAAGTGGATTGATGATATTGCCTACATTCTTTAGCTTCACAAGTAGTGTAGCTATTTAATTAGTTTTTTGGTCTTTGATCTAATAGAACAAACCTCTAAGCTGCATTACATCTGCTTTTGTGTTCTATAGCCTCGTAGGTAGTCAGTTTGTTTAACCCCTTGATGCCTGAATATATTTCTAATTATATAAAAACATTTATTTTGTACTTTTTACTTTCAATGTGATGCAAAATTAATTTGAGGTTGTACATTTTTATGGCGTCTGTGGGATCTTGCCTGACCTGGGGTGCAGGGTTCGGCTTGGGTTTCACCGAGATCCCGCCAATTTTCGTCCGAGCAAAATTCAGCTATACTCTAAATGTACATACACTTATTTGTGTAGTAGCAGCTGATATTATAACAGTAATGAACTAAAATTACATTTCCTAAAGAAAATACATGTGCTAAAAAACATTATTTATATGCAGCCAATGTAGCCGAATTTAGCCATTCTGAATGGATAGAGCAAAGTCTAGGGATGTGCGTGATTAGTCGGGATCATTGCTAGTCTGCATCATAAATACTAGTCAGTTAAACTTATTATTGTGGTGGCTCAATCAGTCGTTCCTGCCTCAACCTGCACATGAAACATGCAAAACACTCTGTTGACGCTGCGAGTGGAGTTGGTAGTTTGTTCGATTCAACCTTACAGTACAACTGCATTTAATATTGTTAAAAATTGGGCCGTCGGATTCCTACTGCACATCTTTGTTTAAATTAGGCAAAATAGCATTTTGCTAAGCTTAACTAGCTACGGTAAGATAATTAATAATAATAATTAACGCTTTTCAGCACAGCCAATGCAGCATACATATAGTCATGCAGAATCAATATAAAGTGAAAAGTTTCATTATCTCATGCTGCCTGTGAATAACAGACTGGTACTCGCCACTGTTCTGTACTATAACTGTAACTGTTCATCTTCTGAAGATGAAGCGGTCGGATTATTTTTTTAATGAGGAAAGCTAAAACGTGATCTCCACCCACTGAGATTTTTGAGTGTTTTGGTATTTTTAGACTAATCAACTAGTCTGAATTTAATTGTTTGTTTATCAGACAGCGAAATTAGTCGCTAGGAACATACCTAGTCGCGACTAACAGAAATCGTCAAATAACGTTCAAAACTAAAAAAGAGGTTTATTCCAAAATTGTTAGCTGTAATCAATAAGCTTGTGCATATGTTTTTATTTTAACACAACTTAACTCCTTTTGCACAAATTCGTCATATTTGCAGCCTCAAAAGCACATGAAATATCAAAAAATAAGTTTCCTAGAAACGGATGTAGTTCCACTCCGACCGGTCCTAGGAGAAACCAGTGCATGCAAAAGGTTCCTACGTATGCACTGAACATACACAAACCGGAATTGTGGGAATACATACGCTATTTCTCGGCTGCAGTCTGACTGGAACTGGTGTGTCCCGAATACGCCTCAATCGGTGTCAAGGGATTAATAAGGCATCCCTGTATATAAACATAGTTCTCTATATCAGGGGTTCCGAAACATTTTTGTGCCAAGACCCACCTAGAGAGGAAATCACATTTTTTAAATTAAGTATTATTACAATATAATAAGTATATTACAATAGTGGTACAAATTCCAAGGTACTAAGGGTTCAAATGGTATGCTACCAGATATATATATATTGTGTGCCTTTTTTGACTATCTCTTTAATTACACACTGCTGTAGTGCATTTTATGCACATACTCTATGGTTAATAGCGCACATTTCTATACAGCAAAACCCTTGATAGTGCTATCAGGTGACAAGGTGACAAGAGAAAATAAACTAAATAGAAATTACAATTAGGAGTCCAAAGCTCGATGCGTGTTTACAATTACACTTATTAAGGAACAGGTAGTGGTTAAGACACCTTGTGTAATGATGGTTACAGGTGGGATGGACATATTAGTGGTATTATCCAAGAACATTTAGCTGGGAGTCAATCACCTTAACCGCTACAGCCTATCTGGCATCAATACACTGACGTGGACACTTTCATGATATTAGTGAATGTGGATCACGTTTTGTGATGGATATCAACCTAAATGTATCTGGAAATAAATTCCCATTCAAATAACTTGGACGAATGCCACTTTTGAGACGTATGGTTTTGTTCTGTTACGACTTTGAAACGCATGGGTTTCCATAAAGTCCTGTAGGATTTACAGCTTTCTCGTCCCCAATTTACATTAAGCTTTACTGCAGTGTGTTGTTGGGTCCAGATTGGTGTCATTAGGCTATAGAAGAGCTTGTGGTTGTTTGAATAGCTTTAGGTTGGAGATCTTCCATGAATGCGTCGCAGATGTTTCAAGGGCACACACATGAACGTGTGTATTATGTCACCTGCAGTGGGACGTTTATAGCTATAAACGGTAAATGTGAATACACTATGCGTGTGTGGGTGTTTGAGCGTGCGTTATTTTTAGTATGTTCCTATTAGCTCCATTTAATTGCAATATCTATGACAAGATAATAGCTTGTGTGTGACAATCGGTGCATGTGTACACGCACATTCATGTCCATCCTGTGTAATTACAACATTTGCAACACGTTAATTACGTGTGTGAACCTGCCGGTGAATATGAGAATACATGCATTCATATTTGTATAATTACATGGCTTTTGGCAAGACTGTGTGTGTGTGTGTGTGTGTGTGTGTGTGTGTGTGCGTGCGTATATTGTTTTGTGACTGTGTAAACACACACAGTGTGTGGTTGCTTATAAAAGGTGGCCACTGGCCATGAAATGCATTTTTCAGATTGTGTAGCCACTTTAGCTTATGCACAGATTTTCATTGGATGCGAAAGCCAAATCTTTTAATTGTGGGTTAAACAGGTCATGAGATATAACATGAGATATAAATGTGGTTGTCATAATAAGTGTTGGTACAATGTGAATGTGTGTGAGTCATTGAAATGTAATTGTGTGTCAGACCAAACAGTTTTATTTAATGTGTTTAGGATGGATGGACTATTGGAAATGTCTGCAGCTGTGCCAATATACTCCTATTGGATAACATGGATACTTTGACTACCTTAGCTACCCACACCTGGCACTACAGTATGTACACTATGCGGAAAAGGATTTTATTCCCCATCTCACATACGTACATGGTACATGGTTTACAACACGTAAATGCAGTACAGTCTTCATTTAGCAAGATTTAGACTTTTTCAGTATAAAACATTCCAATCAGTACTTTCAAAACAATTCATTTTGCCACTTGCAGTAGTCTCGCCACTAAGATTTTGCCACGCGTGTGCCGCCATATTTGTGGCTGTAGATTACGGCGCATGTTGACAACACAACACACACAGAAATCTGTTGTGGTTGTATCCACCACACCAGCATTGTATGCAACATATCGCTCTCAGCTCTTGAACAACTCAAATAAAGCTAATGCTTTATAAAGACTGGCTGCCCTCCTTTCAGCTCATTCTGCCTCCAAGTCATCGACCCTGGTCTGTCCTTGGTCAGCTGTCAACACGCTGAAAGGTTTGATGCAAATCGCAGTACATTCCCGGTTTAGCTCTGGACAGACACTCGCCTGCCATTAGTCCAGACAGGTGTAATGAAAGGGACCTGTTGTGCGAATGTGTGTGTGTGTGTGCATGTGTGTGTGCATGTGCAGTGTCTGACAGTAAAGGGCAAGACACATATAACACGATTCACTCGCCACCCGCCGCATTGCAGTTGAAAGTTGATCGTTACTGAACGTTCAAGGATCTGGTTGCCTCTGTCTTGAATGTTTCCCAGCCAAAACGTTAACTTAATTTGTCAAGAAAATGTATCCTTAGCTCCCATTTGCAGTCACCTCAAGTTGAGATTAGTTTATCTCCGTGCCAAACATTGTTTTGCCTGTCATCACTACAAGTCACTGAATTTCATTGATGTTTCATGGTCACTGTAGAAGCAACAAAGGTGCACATACAAATCTTCCCGACAGGGACATTTGCAAATATTCCACATAAAGATATATTTTAGGCATTAAACAATCAGCTCTCGCAACGGTTAATTGCTTCAGAAAATGTATTAAACTGTTCTTGCCTTGCTTTACGACCTCATAGCAAATATTTAATATGGCTCTCAGACCAGCCTTGGAATGTTCCTCTAAACTTGGCAATCTTAGTTGAACTACATTATGTTCTGGTACAACAAGGACTCACTTTTGAAATACTCCAGTCTTTCTTTAATTCGTTTTTTTTTTTTATCCAGCCATTCTTCATATTTTGTTATGTCTGTGTGAATATGTGTGCGGAGACATGAAAATATTTCCGCACACAGGGGTCTTTATTCCGGCCATACAGTAATGAAAAGTACAGAATAACCAGCAACTTCTTTAAACATGGTTATAAGTGTAGCTAGCAGGACATTTAAGTGTCTCATTCCTCGTACGTAAAAGCCATATGACTGTGTTTATATTTACAGGTTACAACAAGTTACCGTTGTGTTTTTTTATTCAAGCTTGACAGGTCAAATCATCCACACTTTTTCTACCTCTCTTGCCTGCTATCTATCAAACACTCTCCCTCTCTCTCTCCTCTCTGCCTCACCCCCCCTTCCCTCTCTCCCCAATCAGCGGCTCTACCTCTCTCTCTCCTCTCCGTCTCCTCTACACTGTGGGCGTCAGTTCTGCCAGCTCAGCACAACCCAGACATGCGTAATTATCCTGGTTCAGCCTGTAGGTGCAGGGGAGAGAAGGAGAGAGGAGGGGAGGGGATGGGAGAGGAGGAGAGAGGAGGGAGGGGATGGGAGAGGAGGGAGAGAGGAGGGAGGGGATGGGAGAGGAGGAGAGGGGAGAGGAGGGAACAGAAAAAGAAACGATGAGGAGGAGAAATACAGAGGAGGGGAAGAGGGAGGGGAACAGAGAGGGACAGCAGCCAGCAAAGACCCCCCCCACCCACCAACCCCAAATGCATCTGCAGCACATTTGTTACTTTACTGCCCCGCAATGCTGCTGGCTACCTGCTGTTACGCTGCAGGCTGGCAGAGAGACACATACCCACACACAGGGAGAGAGAGGGGGGGAGAGATAGGGGGAGCACAGAGATGGGAGGGGTGCCGGGAGGAGAGCGAGACAAAGTTACGCTGAGTGAGAATGAGAAATGATGGCGAGGGGGAGAGAGAGGTCACAGACGAGTGGAGAGAGAGAGAGTGGGTACAAGTGAAGTGGGGGGGGGGTTAACCGCGCGAGACTGAAGTAGACCCCTGTTGCCGTGCAAAGTGCACCGCTCAGCTCGAACAGAAGCAACGACGCTCATCAAACGCCTTTAAGGTCACTCCTATACGACCGGCGCGCACGACACTGGAGTTGGCCAACAGGCCTGTTGGCATCTACGGAAGACAGACCACGGTGATATTTCACAACCCCCCCTCATCCACCAACACACACACACACCTATGAAATATCTCTGTAATATGTTATCGGGGTATAAATGTCGATTTTTTTCGGGTGCCCTGATGAAATGACCCAGAATCCCTCCCCCTCCTTTCCCCCCTCCCCCACAAATCAATAGCGTGAGATGGGTGGCGTGTGCACAGAGCAGGGGTGTATGCTGATGTGGCCATTAGCATCAGAGGTCATAGCGCGCTAGCCTTGGTTTAATAGGCCTGGTTATGGCCATCAGACAGCGGCTAATGTATTAGCAACGCGCCGCGCCTTGCGTTTTATAAAGCTTTGTAATGCCTGTCTCGCTGCAGTTACACCAGCTCTCTCAACCTTATAGACTGACACACACACACACACACACACACACACAAACACATGCACGCACACTACAGGAATACACACGTACTTACACGTATAAAAAAAGACAGGCGCACTCATAAACAGGCACCCAAGGACACTGTGAATAAAACACACAATACTAACAGGCAGGAACACACAAACACGCTGGCTCGTGCACGCGCACAAACCCACAGCTACCGGCACGTGCCGACGCATGCACGCGCTCATAAACTGACATTCAAGGACGCTCGCAGAAATTACACACCGCACTAAAACACACACACACACACACACAATGCCAATAGCCTGCTCCATGGATTTGTCACAAGCAGGGAACACTGTGTAATATCAGAGACACAAACAGGTAATACACACAATCTTACCCGTGTACAGCAAGGCAACCACACACACAAAGGCACACATACACGCCACACATAAATATAGACACACACACACTGATACACACATACTAGATGCACGTCTAGCCATCAAAGTAAAGGCATATGACACATGACACATGCGCTGCGTGTCTGCATAAGTGGTTGTCTCTTCCACATTAGGGTCTGTTAGACACGCCCTGGCTTTTCACACTAACGGCAAATCAAATGGAGGACAGTGTCCTAGCTCAGCCATCACTTTTCTTTCTTTTTCTTTCTTTTTTGATACCAACAGCATGTATTGGTTTGCATAAATCGGTGTAATCTCCTGCTTATAGCTTTGATTGACGCCTGTTGGAATGAGTTAGTGTGGATCAAGATGGTGTCTCCAGGCCAGTCCACAGGAGTACGTATGGTGTCAGTATGGTGGACTGTATCTCTCCCAGTTTAGCTGTGGGTTTCATTACATAATAATAATAAAATAATAATCAGGGAAGGTAAGCCGTCGCGCTGAAGAAGCAGGACTTTCGGGATATGTTGTCCCAGAAGTCTCCGGAGGCGGCTGCAAGGTACCGACTGGCCCGAAGTGGGGAACCATCCAAGCTGTGTACAGTAAGGATGGGACACTGTTGACCTCAACTGAGGAGGTAATTGGGTGGTGGAAGGAACACTTGAATACGACTGACACGCTCTCTATAGTAGAGACAGAGCTGGAGGCTGATCGGGGATCATCATCAATTTCCCTGGGGGAGGTCACTGAGGTAGTCAAATAACTCCACAGTGGCCCGGGGATTGATGAGATCTGTCCAGAAATGCTAAAAACTTTGGATGTGGAGGGGATGTCTTGGATCAACATTGCGTGGAAGTCTGGGACAGTGCCAAAGGAGTGGCAGACTTGGTGGTTCCCCTCTTCAATAAAGGGGATCAGAGAGTGGATGCCAACTACAGGGGTATCATAGCCTCGCAAGACCATCCTGATATCGCAAGCTTCAGTTTAATTTCGACGTGAGAATCTGAGAGAGTCTGGAAAGCCTCTGAATCATTTTGAATGTGTCCGAGTAGCAACTGAACTTTCTAATCAGCATCGTGTTTATAGC
>JAODOY010003337.1:0-11593 GCA_025399855.1 Forbesichthys papilliferus | reverse complement strand
AGGACCAAGAGAACGGAGCACATCACTCCGGTTCTTAAATCGTTGCATTGGCTTCCAGTTAGTTACAGAATAGACTTGGAAGTTATGCTTTTACTTTATAAATCTAAGAATGTTTTAGGACCCGAATACATTTCTGATATTTTTGAAGAATACCAACCGAGCAGGGTTCTTAGTTCCATGAACACAGGTCAGTTAGTACAGCCTAGAGTCCAAACGAAACATGGAAAAGCTGCCTTTAGCACTTATGCTGTCCACATTTGGAATAAATTACCAGAGGATCTTAGACATGCCCCAAATATAACAATCTTTAAATCCAGGTTAAAAACACTTATTTTCTCACGTGCCTATGATTGACAATTTTTACTTACCAAATAGTTTAGCCTTATAACCTCCTATGTTTGTATCCTTATTTTACTTAACCACACTGTTTAGCCTATGTTTTTATCCTAATATGTATTTTATGATATTGTAATTTGTATTTCTATTGGTATTGGGTTGGAAGACCTGGGGGTTAGAGGCCCTCTTAAAAAGTAAGAAAAAGTGAGTTGGAAGACCTGGTGTTAGAGCCCTCTTAAAAAGTAAGATAAAGTGGGTTGGAAGACCTGGGGGTTAGAGGCCCTCTTAAAAAGTAAGAAAAAGTGGGTTGGAAGACCTGGGGGTAAGAGGCCCTCGTAAAAGTACACGTATTGCATGGTTTGGAGTCTGGTTTGGAACTTGAATTCTGAAAAATATTATAGGCTACATGAAATGGCTATGGCTTTATTGTAATTTGAGAAATTTTAACTCAAAACAATGGTAAACCGTAATGATGCATAAATTACACTGATGCATGCATAATAAACCTTCCAGGATAATTAAATAAGGCAAGTTTTTTCCAAGATATTAGTTTGTAATTATTTCCAAATTTAGTCAGTTATCATATTAATTGTATTTGGCGTTAGATTTGTAGTAACTGTCCCAAGACCCATTCAGAACTGGTACAGTAACGGTCAACGGTAAGGGTAAAAGTGTATGCACCATTAAAGGGTAACTCTTATTTGTGTCTGGAATTACAGCTTGAAAACAGCTAGACGTTTTGGTCTTTGTCTCCAATCAGGCCCCTCTCACAACTAGTGCGTGGAATACACTAATTTCTACTTCACTGTTAGCAACTTTCTCTACCCAGCCACGTGCTTCCGCTATATTGCACTGCTTAGGAAAGTTGTGTTTCAGTGAGTGATCTGCGCTATAATACAGTAGCCTATGATCAAGGAATGTACCTTTAATTAGGCATATAACTACATTTGGAAATTAAATATGGATCACAATGCTGTACCCCTAAATTAAATTATATTCTAGAGAGGGCTGGTCAGGAAACTGTCAAATAATCTGTGGGTGCTGTGATTTTCATCAAGATTACAGTAGATTAGTCTCCATCACAATCCGATCAGTAGATTTGTCAAGCGAGCTGTGGTCGATAAAGCATAAAAGCATCCGTTATTTCTTTCTACCACTCAAATTATTTATTGCTGCGTTTATTCAGGGACTGTATTTAAAAGTCATGCTATGCATGGGGTGGCCTTTTCTTATGGCGTCCAATAATGCATACTGTGTGCCACAAGCTAACAGAGCTAGTGCTAACCATGCTTTGCTTATCTGCAGGTGGTGGCACCCTCGTTTCCTGTGGTTGTCAAGATGGGTCATGCCCACGCTGGCATGGGCAAGGTCAGTTCTTGGAGACATCCTCTCAACACACGCTTACACAAACACAAACACAGCTGATAAGCCAGTACAACCCACCCTCAGGGTCTCGTTTTGATGCCTTCAAGGCCTTCTTTATCTTCTCCGTGTTTATGTCTGAGGTTACCAGAGTTGTACATTTTTGAAGCAAATGGCCATGATCGAGATGCATGCACAGTATATTTAAGACACAGCTTAGTCTGGTGTACAGTATGTGGACAAACTCAAACTAAGGGCTCCAAATGGTTTCCTACTCGTGAGATATTAGTTTGTCTGTGCAAAGACCTCATATATGATGCTCAGTAAAGGTAAATATTGTACTTGTTACATTTAGACCTAACAGAATATAGAGTATTATACATATACAGTTTTATATTATAAACATATTTGATGTTTTTTTTAAAGAAAATGTTTCCTAAAATACACCGCAAAAAACAAAAAGTATTTCGATACTGGTCAAATGTCAGTTGTTACCAATGTCTGCTTCCAGGTGGCTGTCCACTGAATGAAATAAGTACGAAGATAGAGAGGTTTATATTGTTTATATTGTGTAAGACTGCCTTGTCTGTCTGGAGGGGCTGAGCTTTCAGTTTAAGAGCTATGTAAATCCTATAGAGTTTCTCATATGGCCTGTGGACAACTTTGGATGGAGATGTAGGCCAATCGTGTTTTATTTGCAAAAGCACCTACTCCAGTTTCCTCAAGCCTCATTCGTTTAATTAAATAACCCAATGAGGTTACTGTACGTACAAGCAGTTTTAAATGTACATGCCAGCTGCTTTTGATGATAGTTTAACAAAAGGTTTCACCTGTTACGGTGGGAGGCAGGGCAGACACACAAGCGAGACAACAGAGGGATGGAAGTTATATTTTATTAAAATTGGATTGATCAAGGTGCATTTCTTATAAATATATTAATTGAAATTTTATTTGATAAAATCAAAGGTAATTTTTAATTCCATTAGGGATTAAGGAAGCAATTGTCATTTGCATCAAAGCTGGTCGGCTGAAGAGTGAGAGTTACAAACATTCTTTGATAAATATAGGTAATCTCTAATATAAATATTGCATATGAATTGAAAAGTGGTTAATTGTCACATGATTTGATCATCTCTAAGGTAACATGAGACTATAACACGAACTTATTTATCAAATCACTTGATCATGTAATTTTTAGATTTTATTCTCAGTCCATTGCTCTTTTTAACATTAGTCTTGTTTACTATTTGGCTAGCGACTTGGCGCAGGTGTTATGCCAGTTTCATAATTCTTTTTGCCTAAATGTTCATATCCTAAATGTTCCTATCCTGCGCTGCATAATGTTTTTATAACATTTTACAGGAGATTACATTATGATATATGCACTGGTACAGTACGGTAGCCTATCAGCACAAGCCAAATATAATCACACTGATCATTTTTGTCTATGAAAATCATGTCTATAATGCTCTAGTATGCATACATTCATAACATGTTATAATGTAATTATAAGATATTATAATAAATATTATACTCAGTGAACGTCAATAACGTTCATTCAACACATCACAAGTGATGGGGCAAATGATTGCCTTAGAGTAGCGGCAGACTAATACAAAAATAAATACATGATTTCCTACAATCCCCCAATCCCGAAAAATAGGACTTCCCCACATACAAAATCCCAATTTGAGCACTGAGTATAACTAATTGTTATATATATATATCATACTGGTAGAATCTCACTTTACACTAACAGACAGAACCAGTGACTGTGGTGGTAGTGAATAATGAAGAAAAAAACAGTTCTGAAGTTCATCATGTTACAGCCCTGGTCAGAGACAATCCACTAGTTCACTAGTCCACTTGTGGCTTTTAGTATTAAATAAACTCAGCGTCATTAAAGGGACACTTCTTGGTTTGTGTCTGGAATTCCCTTGTGATTTAAAATGGTACTTCTAAAAATACAGAGTGGCTGGGGCTTGTTGTTATTCCTCCAACTACAGTAGTAGTATATATACAGTAGGCTACAGTAATAGCAAGGCCACCCCTACATACCCCATGCAAAGTTGTGTTTCAGCTGTGTTTTCCTAGTGACCTGGACGTAGACTATATGAATGTCTATTCATTTTATTAATATATACTGTAAGACACCATGTCGTATAATTGGTTAGATTAGAGGTTAGGCATATAATTATGTTTAGAATAAACCTTAAGGGTATGGTCAAAGTCCTTATAAGGAAGTCTCACCACTTGGCAGCCATCAGTCTACCACAAGTTTAAACAGATTGCTTAGGCCACGGATATGTTCTTCCAACTGCCACATTTGGCGTCTCATAATTCTCCTATAGAGCTCCATTCAAAATTCTCCAAGTGGCATGTCTCCATAGTGTCTCTGGTATGACAGTGGAAGTGGGCAGAATACACTTTTTAAATGGACAGCTTTAAAAAAAAAAAAAGACTACACATATTATTACCTGCTCATGTTCAAATCTAAAATCAAATCAAATGTATTTATAGAGCACATTTAAAAACTGCAAGTTTCAACCAAATGTGCAATGAAATAAAACATAAAGGAATCAAAACACGAAGTCAAACAACATATAACACAAACATAGACATTACAGTTCACATTTGCCTACCCATTTCAGGCTCGAAAGCCAAGGAAAACAGATACGTTTTATATTGATACTTAAAAATGTCACTGCTGGTAGAAGACCTAATATAGAAAGGTAGACTATTCCTCAGCCTGGGTGCAGCAACATAAAAGGCACTGCCTCTTTTAAGTTTTAGCTGTGATTGTGGGGCATGCAAAAGCATTTGGTCGGAAGACCTAATGACCCTAGAGAGGCAGTGGATTGTAAGGAGGTCAGAAATATAAGAGGGTGCTGAACCATGTAGAGTTAAACAAATAAAACGACCTTAAAATCTATCTATTTTACGGATAACTGGTGGAGAGAGGCTGATACAGGGGTGATGTGATCGCTTTTCTTGGGACTGGTTAAAAGCCTAGCAGCAGCATTCTAAGCCAGCTGAAGGTGAGATAGGGATGACTGACAAGACTCCTAGATACAAAGAATTACAATAATCCAGACGGGAGAAAATAAATGATACGAATAACTGTCTCCAGATCCTTGAAATTAAGAATATGTTTCAGTTTGGCTAGATTTTTAGCATGGTCATGTACATTAATAGATAGGGGGCCTACATTTTTAATAATAGCTTTATTGTCACTGCTCCCTCTGAGTCTCCTCCCCCTCGTGGCTTGGGCAGACTTCGGTGCTCATCATTGCCAACCTACTAACCGCTGCCACTCCCCCCTTGTTTTGTTCTGTTTGGTTTTACACACCTGTGTTTCATTTATGATTATTGATGTGTGTATGTAAGCCCAGCAGTTTCTGTTTGCTTTGTGAGTTATTGATTTTGTAGCGAAGCATGCTGTCCGTCGCTATTCTGTTCTATACTTTGATTCTGATTAACAGTCCTATTAAAACATACGGTTGTTCTCCTGACCTTGTTCTGCGCCTGACTCCTTCCCCGCCAATACCCCGTTACATTTATTGGAGTCTGTGGGGCCAAATACAACCACTTCTGGTTTTGTATTATTTAGTTGAAGGACGTTTTTAGCAAGCCACTGTTTAATGTCAACAAGACAAAATCCAAATATTTATAGCATGTATTGTCACCAGCTTTCAAAGGAAGGTACATATGTGTGTCATCTGCATTACAATGGTAAGATATATTATATCTCTGAAAAATGTAGCCCAAGGGAAGCATATTTAATGAGAACAAGACAGGGCCTAAAACAGAGCCTTGCAGTATCCCACAAGTAATTTGTGCAGAGGTGGACGAAAAAGTTCTAATGCAGTGCCTTGAATGCCAACTTCTGTCTTGAGACGATTCAGAAGGACTGTGTGATCAATCGTGTTGAAGGCGGCACTAAGGTAATGCAAGATTAGGATGGCACACTTACCAGAGTCCCTGAACAACAGTAGGTAATGTGAAGCCTTAAGAAGAGCTGCCTCAGTGCTAACGACTGAAATGTATCCAGAATATGATTTTTATCTAAAAAGAGGGAAAGCTGGGAAAAGATAACCCTCTCTAGAACTTTTGACAGTAATGACAATTTAGAAATGGGACAGAAATTATTAACAACAGTTAGGTTTTTTGATAAGAGGCTGAACCACTGCACATTTCAAACATGCTGGGACAGTGCCATTTTTAAAGCAACTGTTATACTGGATAATATACTGTTCACTTTCAAATCTTTGTGAAGGCCTGTTTCATCAGTGTTAAATTAGTCTTACAGAGCCAGCCTTTACTCAGCGCTGGCTAACTACGTCAAAACCTGCCTACTTGACAGGAGAGGTATTTTGATTGTATGATTATCAACTACCTAACTCAACATTTATACGAGAAATTGTTGTTTGTGACACCCTTGTTGAATTTGAACCAGAGACTGCCTACTTTAATTGAATGCCTTGGAATTACAGTAGCATGCGTATGTGCATAATCTCTCTGTCAGATAAAAGTAGAGAACCAGCAAGACTTCCAGGACATTACTAGTGTGGTGGCACTGGCCGGGACCTATTCCACTTCAGAACCCTACGTCCTGTCCAAGTATGACATCCGCATCCAGAAGATCGGCAACAATTACAAGGCTTATATGTAAGGCATTTTAAGATCTATTCTATAGTTTTTAAACAATGCTTACCTTCAATATGCACATGGCTTATTACAGCAAGACTAAACAACAGAGAATGCCTTATTTATGAAGACCCTTAGGGACAGTATTGTCTAGCAATATATAGCCTGAATTTAATGCAATAATCATTTACAAATATGCCTCTGCTCATTAGAAGTGCAATTATTTGGCATTACTAATCTTTTCATTTTTCTGAAGATTTAAGATGTCCATTCATATTTGTGTTTGTTTGGCTCCGTTTGGAGGTCAAGTCCATGGTAGCCATTGGAAATTTGCTGTTCTGTCCATTTGCTTCCAGACTATTTTGATGGTGTCAAGTGAGATACAGCTCTTGCAACAGAAAACTAAGAAAAAAAAGCATCACAAATGTTATATAATATGTTGGACATGGCTGAAAATTTTAAAGAAAATGGCCAATCTTATCCAGCACAAGCAGGAGGGATACCTTAATGCGGTTGGAGGGAAATGGCTTGTACTGTACAATTATATTTATCTCCCTCACACCCACTTGGAACCGAGACCAACTCAACTATGTATAAAGAAACTATGAAATGTGATAGTCAACACCCTCTTAGCTTACACCCTCTCAGCAATTATTTTGCCAGCGGCTTAGAAATGATAAGATTGGCCATCTTTTACAGAGCATCGTCTGATTCAGTCATATCAAGCTCAAGCTTAAAACGTAATAAAGATGTGGATTATAATCATAATCAGTGAAGAACTAGCGATAGAATCTCCCACAAAGACAAGTGTTGAGGGTGGCTAAACAATTCCATTCTAGCTCAAGCATAGCTGGATGCTTGGTTAACTTCATGAATTGTTTTTTGGAATTCTGCAGGAGGACATCCATCTCTGGCAACTGGAAAGCCAACACAGGCTCTGCTATGCTGGAACAGATTGCCATGACTGAAAGGTAGGCTAATTGGTGGTTGACAACTGTTTTTTTCAGGTGACCTCTATAGCCACTATGAAATCTCACTATTGAGTGAATAAGGACAAATTAATGCCATGGTTTAAAGGTACACTCAAAAAGGTTAAGGCACCCACAGAATACAAAAATGTGCCAGTATGGGAAAGAGAGAAATGTGAGTTCATGCAGGCTTTAGGAGGAGTAGAGAGGAATGCAAACCACTTAGAATTCGGGATGCATCTATCGATCGTAGGAGATCGGAATTAGCCGATTTCCGCCACAAAAAAAGATCGGTGGTAGTCTGGTTTAACTTTCTAATTGCCGATACGAAAAACCAATCCTTGATGTCAGTTGTCAATTAAATGGCTGTCAATTCACCATTAATTGTCTGGAAAAGTATTTTTTTTCATTTCAAATGTTAACCAGTGGCAGCTCAGACAATTATTTAGCTCTGAAGTGTGAACTGTGGCAGCCTGCAACATTTTGTATAGGTTAAGTTAAGGGTGATTGGGACATACGGTGACAGTTAAACTGTACAGCTTGTATTTTCTCATCTGATGGGTGAGAATACATTTGTGTTCAACACAACACAAATGAACAGTATCTCTGACACCACATGTTAACATTAGCATGATTTAATTTGTATGAAAAGACAAATGGCACACAAAGGGCAAGCATCAAACTGCATGCTGATGCCATGAATCCTAAGGTGAGGTATATAAGCTTTGCCCCATTTTCATAATAAGGTCATAACATTGTCATAGCCAATATATTGAACCAACCTTTAATGGAATACTAAATATGATGTACTACTGTAACAACATCAATAAAGACATTGAGAATGTTGTTTATATTTTAATAATGTAGTATAATGTATAATGTAGTTATAGCGCACAACATTTCACTTCAATCACTTCAGACTGCATGACAAACTGCAAAGAATAGCCTGCCTTAGCCTAGTCACCGAGTTAAGATAGTAGTACCTAGTAGTAGTCTTACCTTAAATAATACAGAAATGAATTCTAATATATTGCTGTAACACTTGGAAGCATCTTTTGCTGTGGGGGGAAAGGATATTGGGAGCCACCCAGGTGTTCCGTAAGTGTTGGGGGATTCCCACGGACCTTTCCTAAAACAAAATATAATCTGAAATATACTGTATGTGAACAATGCCTATCGCATCGCAGCAGCTTGTCTACGCGTACATGGCACAAAAGCAAGTAAATTAGGGCCTTTAGGCCAATATCCAATCTACCATTTATCCTTGAGGAATTTTAATCAGGCTTTAGCACCGAAACCACTTTCACTAAGATAATCAGTGACCTCAATGTAACTCTGATCAGAAAAAAGTCCTAATTCTTGTTATTTTAGCAGCATTTGTCACCATTGATCACAATATCCCAATTAATCACCTTGAAAAACGGGTGTGTCTCTAAATTGGTTTTGGGGTTGCACATGGTTGCCTTGGCCCACTATTATTCTTTATACTGTACATGCTGCCACTTGGTGACATCATTAGGAAGCACAGTGTATGTTACCATAGAGACAGCAAATTTAAGTCCCACTGCTCCGTTGATGGATAGGTTAAATGCAGAAAATGAATTTCTCTACATGTACCTGTATGTGATAATAAAAGCACCTTTACTGTGTATTGCGTTAAGATAAACTAACGTAATTTTTGACTTATACCAAAACCAAAAAATAGAAACATACTTAAAAGCCGATGTGCTAGGATGCCCTACCCACAAGGTAAAGAACACAGAATAACCTGTTAAGAGGACAGTTTTGCATTTTGAGAGGTGATCCAGGTAATTTTGTAAATTAGATTCTTCACCAGTCCTCTTGTACAGATGCTCGAAACGCCGTCCAGCAGCCTTTAGCTGCCGTAGCTCAAGGGTGTATTAGGGGGCAGTGTGGGTAAAGGAGACTGAGATGGTTTTGAGGGGAGCAAGGGTATCCAGAGAGGAGGGAAGGCAGTCATTGTAGTGAGTGGTGAGTTACAGGGGGGACAGAGAAGTGAGACGGGTACATGTCAATCACGCTCATGAGTTCAGTAGGATGAATGTTTTTTATATTACTGAATGTGATGGAGCGGTTGGGTCATTGCTTTGGGAGGGGGGCAGATACTTCAAATAAGATGGGTGTGTGGTCAAATATGGGGAGGTGTCCCTCAGTGACATTGTCAGGAGGAACACCGCTGGAGCAGACTAGATCAATGATGTGACCTTTGTTGTGAGTTGGGATATTAACATTCTGGATGAAATTATATGTCATCAAGAAACAACAGAACAGCTAGCTTGAATATTAAAATCACCCACGAGCAGTTCATTGTGAGACTTAGCACTAATAAAAAAATTGTGAGGACACTTCTGTTCCAGTTAAAAACATTAACAGAATTAGGTTACGTTATGTGATGCTGGTTTCAACCGCAAGGGCGTGTCCAGACCATAGATGTTATTATAAGAACAAATGTCCCTTTAAAGAGACAAAACAGTGGCAGGGCTAGAGGCAGAGCTAGAGGAAAGCCATGGTCATATATTGTTGATGTATCATCTGTATGTCACTCTGTTCCAGATATCGCCTGTGGGTGGACTCCTGTGCTGAGATGTTTGGGGGCCTTGACATCTGTGCTGTAAAGGCTGTACATGGAAAGGATGGCAGTGACTATATTATTGAGGTCAGTTCTTCCTTTCCTCGGGACTCTACTGGAGCCACACCACAACTGTAAAGAAAACACCATGATGACATTGAATTGCAATAGCAGCCACATTGTGATTGAAGTGACAAAAGACAGTGGCTAGCATGGAGGAAAAGGGTGTTGCCTGATGTGATCATGTCTAATCGATTTAGACCAAACACAGCCTCCACAAGATTAACATGACCAGGTGATGATGGGGACTGGGCCACTCTGCATCTGTGTTTACAGGTTAAACCTGTCTTATGTAAAAGATGCACTGGGTACATTTTTTGGGGTAAAGTTTAATTTGACCATATTGATTGAATTGCTGTTAATTGGTCTTTCTAAAACTGCATATCATGAGTCTTCTTGGATTAACTGACCCAAATGTTTCTGCACTAAATAGTGGACAGTGGTGAGAAATGCATTATACTGGCACACAGGAAGTGATCAGGAAGAGTTACCGTGGTAACAGACATTATCCTCGGACTCACTGGCATGGCCAAGCTATGTCTAAAATGATTTCTGCTTCTAGGCTACATTATAACATTTTTTAAAGGTTTCACACAAAGCATAATAACCATCTTATGCTTAACCAGCTGTAAGCCAAATTGGCATTATTTTCAATAACCACAGTCAAATTAATTTTAGTTTAAGTTAACAGCTACAGAAATGTCAGTATAAATTGTTAATTTATATTGTAAACAACGCAGTTGTCATCAATAAGGTTAGGCCTACTATAGTATTTACATTTACATTTGCATCATTTAGCGGACGCTTTTAACCAAAGCGACTTACAAACACTACATTAGTCAACTTCTTCTTATTTTTTATACAGAGATAGAAGTTAAATGTTTGTTAGTGGAGTGCTAAGGGTTTGGGAGATCAGTGGTTGGGGTCCCGAGGTGTATTCTATATAAAAAGAGTATATAAGAGGTGGGTTATAAGTCACTTTCATAAGATGGATATTAACTCTGCTGTCCTAACTGCTGCTGGAAGTTTGTTCCACTATTGTGGCGCTAGGACAGAGAAGAGTCGAGATTGGGTCAAGTAACTTGTTCCCTCGTAGTGATGGCAGAACACTAGGAGCTCTAGGAAAGAGGGTGCAGAGCTTGTTAAGGGCCAACCGTCTTTGATAGAGCAAGTTTGCTACAATGTTTAATTTGCTCAGTAACGTTCAGTGAGATTTAAACATTTCCAATATGGAGCCATTATTATGATAATAGAAAAGGCAACATGGTTGTGATAAATCAGACAAAATAAGGGACTGCGCTAAACTCCTTCCTCTTTCCCAGTGTGCCTTTGTGTTCAATGTAGTGATTTGTGTTCCATATAAGTTCCATAATTGTGTTTTCACATTAATGTTGATACAGTAGTTGTTGTATTCATAGTAGTTCCAGTGTGTTGGGATAGCCTATAGAAAAAAGTTTTATTTTTCTTACAAATAATTACCCTCCTTAAAGACCTAATTTTTAAGATTGCTTTAGTGGTCAGAGAGTATACAACTGCGGCTATTGTCATCAAAACAATCTGACAGCTATTAATTAGTATCAAAAAGAAATTAATTAAAATAATTTGATATAAAAATTTCGATTTTTTTTTT
>JAODOY010003336.1:136-11594 GCA_025399855.1 Forbesichthys papilliferus | reverse complement strand
TGTGTCGCTTCCCTTGTGAGGAACGGCCTAATTCTTCTGATGTTGTAAAGTGAGAATCTGCAGGCGCGAGCTGTGGCAGTGATGTTTTCTGCGCACGATAGTTGGTTGTCTAGGATGACTCCGAGACTCTTTACGGTAGAGGAGGTCACCACGGTGTTCTCAAGGGTGATGGACAGGTCCACTTGAGGACTGTCTTTATATACCATCCTGGTTTTGCTCAGAAACGTTATACTTATATTCCCCCCATGGCTTTCATTTTCCCTTCCTTTTCTATCTTTCAATGTTGACATACGTATGTCAACGCAACACTGTCTCTGACTCCTTTAACTCATTTGTGTTCTCCATAGGTCGCGCCATCATCACCACAGTGCAGTAGCACCTCTGTTCAGAGTCCCTCACACACACCAGTGCCACCTGCACAGGTAACACACGCACTCACGCGCACACACACACACACACACACACGGTTTAACAAAAAATCTATACACAGTATACAGTATATAGAACGGTATATCACTTAATTGAATTAGCTATTACTTTACGAAACCAGATAAAGGACAATGTATTAGTCACTGAAGATGTTAACATCATCATGATCGTAGTCTTTGTCCTTATCACTTTACTGTTAAACTGTCTGAAAAGACTCATTCATAGGCATTCTGATGAAAATAGATGCATAAGGGGTTTTATCTCATTAATTAAGAAAATCTGCGTTGCGTTTCGAATGTTGCATGCGTTCGTTTTTTTGCCGTACGGCAACATACAAGATTCAACCGGAAGTTTGTAAAGTTTTGAAATGCCTAGCCAGCTAGCTAGCAGTTAGCCCTGCTAATATCGTTTTCTAAAGTGTTAAAAGCATACAAACTAATTATTTATTTCGGCGAATCTCTTAGTAATACAGATATTGTGGGACAGTATTTCCATTGGATGCAGAAAAATAATGCATGCAAAATATTTGACGCATTTGGTTTGGTGTTAGACTGAAATATTGGCGAGATGCCTCTCGCCAATCAGATCACTCGGTCAAAACTAACTGTTGTATAAGTTATTTATTTAGAACCTGAGAAACTGTGTTGAAACTGCTTTCTTGATTCTGTAGTGCTCTGCAGTGCTGTCTGAGGCGCATGCTTGTTTGAACATCTTCCTTGTTTGCTTTTCTCATATTCTTCTTCCTGTTCGCTGCATCTGTTTTCTTCATTTACGGGTCTGTTTTTGTGGTTCTTGGTCGCGTGTCTGTGTGTTTACTGTATCTCTGCACATGTGTGTGATGTATGGCTACAACACTGTTATGTTCTGTGTTTGTGCGTGCCGTAGTTGTGTGAGCTCAGTCCATCTCCTAGCATAGAAGCCCTCCATCTCCTGTACCAGGCTGCTCAACTTCCCCTAGTCCAGCCGGTGTGTTTATGTTCGTGCTCAGCAGTTTGCCCATGCGTGTGTGTGTCCGTGCTTGCGTTGTAAATACTGCTTGTGTGTTTAATCCCGTTCTGTGTTCATGTCGGTATTCCCCTCCCACCCAGCACACAACCAATAGATGTTGTAGTGTCTGAGGACACCTCTTAACAAAGACACAAGCACGTGTTTTATGTTGTTACTGTGTTGCCTGTGACTGGACGTACATTCCACAACCGAGATGTGTTGCTGGAGCCTTAGTGTGCTAATGGTTGGCATTAAAGGCACACGGGCCCGTGTGTTTCACATGCTGTAGCTTACCCAGGTAGCCTGGTGGTTGATGTTTGAGACGTCCTATCAAGCCAAGTCGGTGTCCCAATACGCTGCTTCCCTCTAACCACACCTGTCTCTCCTTTATTTGCTCTTCCTCGTATCTTACTCTGTTTCCTACTTCATCCTTTCTTTTTTTTCATATTTTCTTTTCCTGTCCCCTCCTCAGCCTACTGTAACTCAGTCTACCTGCACCGTCCCCTTGGTGACAATCCCTGCTCCGTTGCCCTCCCTCGCGGTTACCATGCCGACGGGAGGGGTGCCCTCCCCTCCCTCTTCTCTGGCGGCTCCTGCCGGTGTAGGGCCAACTGTCCTTTCCCCTGCTTCACCTCTGCCCGCCCCCATGACTCGGCCATTGGCCACCGTGTTGCCAATCATCAGTGTAGCCTCCGCCCCTCCTGATCCTCCCACGGAAGCCCCGCCCCAGGTACTGGCGACAGACAGTCAAGCATATGTCATCCCCGCAGTTCAGTGCATTGCAGTAATGTTGCTTGTTCATATGGGTAATGGAAATTGGTTTAATGTTGAGACCATTGGCTTGCAATAGAGACTAGACATAGCTGAAAGTCTTTTGAATTATGGTATGACAGCAGAACTCCAGGACATTTCTCTTTGTATAGTACACTGCTTTAAACCCAAGTTGATTTGTCCTTCTGACTTTCTGGGCTTCCTGTGTATTGCATAAACACAATTCTAATGTTGAGAGGTTAGTGTGTTTCTCAATGCCATGCTTAAAATTCTGGGGGCCTCTTATGACTTCTAACTCATGATAATATTGCACATAATCCTATTAGTACTTGTATATTGTGTCAGTTGTTTTGTTGTTACTTAGTCGCACCTAGTCCCCAGAACAAATTCCATCCTATGTGTAGAAACTACTTGGTAATAAAGCCCCTTTCTGATCCTTTCTGGGGGGGTTAGCGCCTGTTTTAGGCGTAGTTTCAGCGCACTTTGCGCCTAAAAACATGGCATTGTATATACGAACAGCACCCACATGGCTAAAACACAGTGCTGCCTTCTGAAAAAACACAGGACCGCAAGTTTCACTTTCCTATTCATGCCGGGGGTCGATGGGAGATTTGGTGTGTCGCGCAAAGAATTAGGGAGGAGATCGCAAGTAGAGAGTGATTAACTTTTCCATTAAATGTATGAAAACTGTGAAGCGGTTGGTTTTGCGGTGAAAATGATCCACCTCTGAAAAGCAGGTGTTATCAGAAGAAGTTAACAGGAGAAGGCAAGATTCACCTGTGCAAGACGAATACACAGGCCATGGAGAGACGTACTGAGAAGATTTGATTGGCTGTGTGTTGTTAAAATCATTTAAATGTTATAGTCACCCAAACATAATTATTTTGGGGTAGAATTATCAAAACAAGTATATGTTATCTTTAGGTTTGACGATACATATAGACAAGTAGGCTATTTTTTAATAGGACTAGCCTACTTCATGGTAGTTAAACTTGTTTTCTTTTACTGGGTCTGCTGTTCCATTGCTGTCGGGCGCCGCAATTTAACGAATATGGTTGGAATATAGACTGCTCGCCATGATAACGCCAAGTTCAGAGGGCGGTGCCCAGCCCAGATTGCGTCATCAACCGCAAGTTAATACATCAAACGTAAAATGCGACGGCACAGCCATCTGGCTGCGTTCACTTTTACATTGCGCTCGCTAACGTTTGTACATGAGGCCCTATGTCTGGTATGATGTGTGCAAGTCATAAAGTGCAAGGTACACAAATCCTGTTTTGTGGATCTTAAGGGAAATACAAGAGCAGTTTGCTACATGCAGTAGTTTCATGTGGAAGTCTTATTATGAAATATGTGTGGCTTTAAGTAGAAATATTTAAATACTTTTGCAATACTGTATTTTTAGGACTATAGGACCATAATAGAAAAGTGGTACACACTGCAAGACATTGTTTATGATTTTCTAGTTAAAATACCCTTTTAGACCAGGTACAGCTGCAGTTAATAACATGAATAATGGGTCGGTATGATTTGGTTGTTGGTATTGACAGTCAATAGTATTAATAGTAAGTAATATAAACCTTAACACCACTGCAGCTACAGTATATTTTCCCTGCTATGACACTTGAGTGGAAAAGGGTCTATTAACCAGATAAAAGTGTATATATGTAGTACTATATAACTGGTTGTTACCGATCATATTATATTTATACAGATGTATAATCTAGACTGTTGCCAGCTGTCATTGGTAGCCTGCCAACACTGACATGACATGTCTGCGATGTGGACATTCTTCACTGTCCGAGAAAAACGTTAGAGGCTAACTATACTCTGGTAAAATTATTTCAAATAAATAATAAATTATTAATAAACTTAAATATCTCTGTGTCTACCTAAATGACGCAGAACCGTAAAATACATTGCGAAGGCTTTACTGTGAAAATTGCAATTGATTAACACTGGTAATCGGAATCTGCCATGAATAACGCAATCGTGCATCCCTACTTCTATTCTTGTTAGACCCACTTATATAGTGGCACTTCCTCATTCTTATGTAGAGTCAGCTCTGTTCTCGTAACTCCAAAAACACACATGTATGTTTTCTGGTCTCCTCTTATCGTACGCTGCCTCTGCTTCTTTACTGTGCATTTGCTCTATTTTACAATGAATACATATTTCCCAACATTTCCTTATGATTATGATGATGAGCGTGATAAAGATGGGAGTCATGGGAATGATGCTCATGTTGATTGTATGTGGTATGCACATACGTGCACGTGTGTGTGCGTGCGTGTGTGTGTGCGTGCGTGTGTGTGTGTGTGCATTGCAGCCTGCCTCTCAGCCTCCAGAGCAGCCCCAGACTCAGCTACAGCTTCCTCATCTGCTCTCCTTTATTGAGAGGTAACACGTAAACACACACACACACACACACACACACACACGACACGCTCTGCTGTCAGATAGTTAGCTCGCTAATCGATGCACTGTTTTCCGCCCTTCGTTTCTCTGCCACCTCTTTCACTCGTCACCCTCTCTCGCCCCCCAGTGGCCAATCTGAGACGTCAGGTCTGAGTGACGGTAACGAGGGGGGCACGGGGGGCCGTCACGAGGGCCGCTCAACCAAGCGGCACCAGCGGCGCTCCGTACGTAGCCGGTCGCGGCACGAGAAGACGGGCAAGGCCAAGCTGGACGTCCTCAACGTAAGAGGACGCGCCCGCAGCAGCCTCAGGGCTGTTCTGCAGCTTCATGTTGGCAGCCGTGCGCTGTTATTGCACTGGCTACAGGCAGGGGATGATTAGTGATCACTTTAAAACCCAGGTGTGATGTCAGGGCACGGACAGGAGGGGGCGCTTGATGTAAAATGCCTCGCTATCGGTGTGTTCAATTGCATCTGCTGTGAGACGTGTGGCAAAGGTATGATTCATTAGGTTTATTGAGCTAACGGAGATGTCTAGCTAGCTACGGTACACGCTAGCCGTCCGACAGCTATATTGAACAATGGATGTAATACAATGGTAGGAACAGGTTGTTGTAACAAGATTATTCTATTCTGCAACAATAATATAACTTAAAATCATTGATATGGGGTCAATGTTTTTTCAAGTAACAAATAAGAAGTATTGTATCTATATTTTGTACTGTATATATATAGGATAGAAATGATGCCTCCTGTTGAGGTCCCTCCTCCCATGAATCATGGAAGAGACCTGTCAATGGAGATGCCTCTGTATGGTGTACTTGGAGCTGCGCTGCTTACGTCCGCACAGCTCACCTCACGCTTGTCTGTCTCAGATCTCTAACCTCGGCGACAGGGTGGCGGAGTGCCAGCTTGAGACACACAACAGGAAGATGGTCACCTTCAGGTTTGACCTTGACGGAGACAACCCCGAGGAGATTGCTCAGATCATGGTATAAACACCCCTGTCGTCACGGCCGCGCTCAGTAATACCGTCAACTCATTTGCCAACTCATAGTTGCACTGTTCACACACACACACACACGCGCACACACGCGGGCCCTCATGCTAGCTTACATACATTTGACCTGTGCGTGTGTCTAGGTCCAGAGTGACTTCATCCTGGAGAGCGAGCGGGAGTCGTTCATTGAGCAGATTAGAGAGGTGATAGAGAATGCAGACAGCCTGAAGAGAGACTCGAGCCAGGTGAATACAGTACACCGTTGAAAACCGCTAGATTCTTTCTTCTTTTGATAATCGATGTCATAGGACCGTGATAGCATTAGCCCTCGCTTAAACTGTTTGATTCCCATTGGTCCATTTCCTAACTGACAGCTGTGTGTCAACAGATGGCTGGGGACTTGTTGCAGCAGATACCAAACAAATCTACCATAATGCCTGGTAAGAAATGGCTGCAAAGCTCCCAGATCAGTGTATATATATATAAGTATAGTGACTTGTTGTTGAGATGGTGTTTATTTGCTTGCTCTCCATACATGGCCAGGTCCTTTAGATTAAATACTTATACTTTTATTAAATACAAGCCCAGTTATGTTAGGAGCATGTGTACAATACAGTAGTACAGTAGGCACCTCAACTAAGACACCATGAACCTGCAATCCTGCCGTACAGTAAAATTGTATTCTGTAAAACAATATACAAACACTGGCACCTGATAGGCTAATGCATGATTTTCATCTGCAGACATCCCTGCCAGTGGCACAGCTCAGGTTGTTCATTCAGCAGGTCGGAAGTTCATCGTCAGCCCAGTGCCTGAATACAGGCTGAAGGAGCAGATTTCTGTTGATATGGATACAGGTAATGACCAATAATATTATATATATATATATATATATATATATATATATATATAATAAAAAGTTCTGCCGATGTTGTTGACGTGCAACTATGCAAACTGCTAAATGATGACGGTGCCTTTTTTTTCTGGTTTGGGGGGTTAGTATCTTGTTGTTGTTGTTTTTATCTTTCACTCTATAATGTACTTTGTGGATGGTGAACTACACTGAATAATTTTGTAGAAATGTGGGTTGAAGGCAGGGTATGTATTTCAGGAGGAAGCTTGCTAAATTCAAACACATTTCAAAGCAACAACATCTCTCCCTTTAATGCCATAGGGTGCTCCCTCAAAACCTCCGCCCCACACATTGAAAATGCATTGCAAATGCTAGGATATTGTTGTTGTGAGCATTGTTCACACACATTGTTAGTGTTCCTATTTACGGAGCCAGTGCTGTGTAGAAGTACCTGATAATGTTTTCAACACGCATAGAGAGCGGTAGGATAGCGAGGAACATTTGATGAATTTGACAAGTGTATTAGCTTACAATCGCTGAATATAACTTTAAGTCCGCCTCCATCTCTGCCTCCAGTGCAGGGCTTAGGGCTGTCAAAGTCGGCAGGTGCCATCAGCTTGCAGCAGGCCTTCTCAGAGCTCCGGCAGAGCCAATTCAACCCAGGGCCTAGCACGGCCCCGGCCTCCATCCCCTGCACACTGCCTTCCCTGCAGCCCCCCAGCAGTCCCCTGGTCTCCCAGGCTGTAGCCATGGTGGGCCCGAATTTGGCGGACCCTGCACTCTCCTCCGCTCCTCTGACACCAGCACCCGAGCAGCCGCTGGATGTCTCCCCTCCTCCGGCGCCCTCCTCCACCTTCCCTGGAGCCCTGCCTGAGTCCCCCTCCTCTCCGCCTTCCCCCGCCGCCAGTCAGCCGGCCCCTGCCTCACTGGCTCAGCAGGGGCCTCAGGCCCTCTTCCAGGACTCCCTCCAGGCACAGGCCTCTCCCGAGGTTCAGGTCCAGAAACAGGCCCAGGCCTCTCCCCAGGTCCATGCCCAGGCGCAGGCTCTGGTCCCTGGGCAGGCACAACTCTACTCCCTGACTTCTCCCCAGGCCCAAGCTGCTCTGCCACAGCCCCTAGCCCCGGCCTCCCCCCCGTCCAGTGCACCCAGCCCCAGCCTCCCCCTGCCCTCCCCTAGCTCCCCTTCCCCTGTGCCTCCCCCCATCTCCTCCCCTCCTGCCTCCTCCACCACCACTGACCTTCTGGCGGGCCCTGCCCTCCTTCCTCCTCCTCTCGCCTCCTCAACCTCCTCCACCCCAGGCCCTCTACTCTCCCCGCCTTTCTCTTCCTCCTGCTCCTCCTCCACCTCCACACCGTCCTCCACTGGCTCCTCCTCCTCTTCCTCCTCCTCCTCCTCCTCTGCAGGCCTCCAGACAATGAGTGGCGGGGCGTCGGGGGTGCAGCCCACCCTGGTTCACTCTCAGCCACAGTTGGTGGCCCTGCCCGGCCAGACACACACACACTGTGGAGACTGTGATGCCAGGTGAGCACTACTACGACTGCACTCTATTGTAATCTACTGTACTCTACTGTAATTACTGTAATCTACTGCACTCTATTGTAATCTACTGTACTCTACTGTAATTACTGTAATCTACTGCTCTCTACTGTAATCTACTCTACTGTACTCTGGTGTATTACTACTCTGCTGTGCTGTACTCTACTGCACTCTACTATATTATACTGCACTCTACTGTACAGTACAGCATTTATTTCTTAAGAGAAGGCATAAAAAGTGACAACATATTTGTTTATTAATATATATAGCTGAGCCAACACAGGACTAAACTAAACCCAGGCAACACAAATAACTCCTGCAGATCTGCACGCTAGTTTGTCTCTTTTTACTCCCCATCCCCCGTCGAGGGAATGAATGTAACAGCAAACAACTGTTTTCTATGTACGATTTACAATATTATAACTAACTTGCGCCCTGAGCAGAGATTGACGTCACACTCCACCTGTGTGTGTTGTTATCCCAGCTCCTTTGTTTTCATGGCTGGTCCAGCCCATAGAACCATATAAATAAGCCATCTGTGCATGTTAATGCATGTGTGTGGGGCCCACAAAGCATGCTGGTGCTCTACATTTAGAGTCAGTAAGTCATAAAAAGACACTTTACGTAATGCATGGAAAGCAATCAGTATGTTTAAATATAAGCATGCAGTCTGCTGATCAGAAAAATGATCCGATCTGTAGCTCAAAACCGTGACACGATCCGAACCGTGACTTTTGTGATCCGTTGCACCACTACCAGTAGAACTAAAACACTATACTATACTACACTGTATGTATTCCATAATAACATGTGTTGTGTCTCTCTCTCAGGTGCGAGGCATCCACAGAGTGCAAGGTGGATGACATCCACGCCCTGGACCAGAAGCTGCGTTCCCTCTTCATGGACCTGGGCGGGGGAGTGTCTTCCGCACAGGGAGACCTCTCGGCTCTGGACCCAGCCTCTGTGGCGGGCTGCTCGTCCCCCATCGGCCCCTGCCCCGCCTCCGCCCCCATCACCTCGCCCGGCAGCAGCCAGGCAGCCAGCCCCGCCCCATCTAGCCTGGTCCTGGGGGCCCTCGGGACAGCCCCGGCCCAGGGCCCCGGAACCCCCAGCTCCACCCCTGCACAGACTGGTAGGTAGAAGCAGGATGGGTTTCAACAACACGGTGTTACTGCCATTAATGCTGTACATTAACTGTGTGTGTTATCTATAGGAATGGCTGCTCCACCTTACAGCCAGACCACTCCATCTAAAACCCCTTTGTCCAGAGTGTCGGTAAGCCTGTGGCATTACAATACCACTCCACAGGGATCAGTAACATTTTAGTTTAGTCTTAAAACCAGTGTTAAAGAAAGAGTGATACATCATCATGAAATAGCATTAATAGTGTTATTCACAATGCAGACAAATAACATGGACCAATGTGCTGAAAGTGTGTTTTATTGACAGAAGCAAGGCAAGAGGCGTTATTATTTAGTGACTTGTTGAGTAGTTGTATACTGCTGCTGAGAATGGTAATGTTAACTGCAGGTGTTCCAAACCTTTTCCACTAACGTTCTCAACTCACTCACCTAGCATGGAAATGTCTGTTAACGTTCTTTTTCCTAATGAACTCTCTTGCTTTTCTCCCCCCCCCCATCTCTCTCTCTCCCTCATTCATCTCACCCATCTTCCTTTACGTTTCTGTTTCTCCTTCTCTGCAATGTCTGTGGGTTTAGGGGAGTACTCCTCCTTCAGAACTGCTGCCATGCTTCCCAGGACCTTATCTAATACAGGTGTTTGTTGATTCTTTTCCATTGCACACGTTTACAGTTCATGTTGAATTCATTCCATCTGCCATGAACATGTGTTCGTAACGTAACGTAGTCTGCACCCTTAGAAGCAGAAAGGCACTCAAATGCTGCAACACACGTGTGTCAGCACTTACGTGACTGAATAATACTGAACTGAATAATACATTAAAGCTTAGCTAAATTCATATTTTATAACTGAGTGAAAAAGGTCAGGAGATATAAATATATACCCAACATAATGTGATCTTTTGTTGTAATGACTGTTCTAGTTGCATTTACTGTCAACTAAAACACAAAGCAAAAACCTGTTTTAGAAAGTACAATGGTTAACATAAAATGTATAGGTCTTGATGTTTTGAGCAGATTTGATTTATGTGAACAAGCATTTGTTTTTCACTAGAGGCAAATTCTGGCATTTAGTGACATAAATGTGTCACCATGAAACCGCCTCAATCACTTCAGGAGTGCATGACAAACTGCAAGGAAGATAGCCTGCCTTAGCTATAACCAACTAGTTAAGCTAGTAGACCAGTAGTTACCTTAACACGCCACATCATTTTGTTATATTATACTGCTGTAACACATTGATAAGGCCTACCTGCGCGCGTATCGCCTCCAGCCACAGCGATGAAACAAGTCGAGTGTCAGGAACTTTAACTTATCCAACGTCAAATCTGCTTGAATTATATTTATTTTCTTTGGATTGCTTACCTTATTAGCGAAACAGTAGTCCTACCTTCACGCCAGGTCGTCATTTGGCTTGACGAGTGCGAACATCAAACCAAAGTTCTAATTTCTGGCTTCAATAACTCACATACATAAGTAACCCAGCTGCTAATAAGGCGCTTGATTTCATCTCTATTTATCAATGAATGTAAGTGAATGAAAATGAAATACACTGTATCCTCCAAAACCCTTGCTGGTGTAGAGAATGGCATGTCATTTGCAAGTAAGAATAGATAGTCCAATTAAAACGCAAGCTTGCTCAACATTATTTTGGCTACTGCTAAACACACTACCGAACACCTGCACATATCTTGTTTGTATCTAGTGTGTGTGTGTGTGTGTGTGTAACATTTAAACGTGTCACTCTATATCTCCTAACGTTTAGTCTCAGCAGCCTCTAGAGGACCTAGATGCCCAATTGAGGAGAGCACTGAGCCCAGAAACTGTATCTGTCAGCACACATACACAGGTGAATGCATGCACACACGCATACACCCACACACACACACACACCACAGTAGTAATATGTGTACAATATCTGAGATAATAATATGGTAATGAGTGTGAGAGAATTTGAGACTAGTAAACTATACAGGCTGGTTAATGGACCAGCTCTATTGATATTGATTTGACTGTATTGATAATGTGCCTCATTCTAACCTATTGTCTTCATCTGGAATCCTCAGGCCCCTCTCACTGGCATGCCTGCAACCGAACAACCAAGTACGGACCTGTCTGTCTCTCTTGTGTGGTTGTGTTCACCTTAACTGTCCTACTGATGTGTTAGCTGGTCCTCTATGGGTGTCTTACTGATGTGTTAGCTGGTCCTCTATGGGTGTGTCTTACTGATGTGTTAGCTGGTCCTCTATGTGTGTCTTACTGATGTGTTAGCTGGTCCTCTATGTGTGTCTTACTGATGTGTTAGCTGGTCCTCTATGTGTGTCTT
>JAODOY010003335.1:13661-33715 GCA_025399855.1 Forbesichthys papilliferus | reverse complement strand
CAGTAAGTGGGAGTTCTAACCATGTAACACAATTTTATAGGATAAAAATGTTTAGAGGCTTACTGAAGCATGCTGCCATCATGTAAGTACGTCAAACCCATATATTCCGGTTATCCACCTCTGCATTAATCCAGTGTTTGGTTCAGAAGGGTTGGTGCCACCCTGTTTTGAAACACAGAGCACATATTGTCGACAGGGGCTGAATTTACCCCAAGACGTCCTTACCACATATTGGCTTAAAAAGTCATTGTAGCATAGTATTTATTTTAAAATTCTGACAGTAAATGTAATGATAATTGTCACTGTGGATTCAAACAACCCCAATATTTATTGTTTATTTAACCTTTATTTTACTGGGCAAGTTTGTCAAGAACGCATGTAACATAAGAACATAGCATAACAAACACATCACACACACACACACACACACACACACACACACACACACACACACACATAACTTCTCTAATTCAACTAACCTTAATGTTCTTCTACTACTAACCCACTGCACTGTAAAGCCTTGGTCGCATAGGACAAGCAACCAGACCCCTCAATTCAAAGTAATGTATTCCAATGGGAAGAGTATGTTATGTCCCATAAGAGTGACTCATCTATTTTGGGTCTGATTTTTGTGTGCTATCCATGAAATAACATACAAAAATGTTGGTAAATGTACAACAAAACCACAGGTACTACCAAAGATTCAAAACAACATTGGAATATATGTTTTGTGAATATAATTCACTTAAGAAAAATATTATTATATCTATACTGACAACCAGAAATAGTGAAGAAAAAACATGTTTCTTTATAGTCTCTTTAAGTATGAGTAAAAATAGATATTTATTTTAAAACCTAAAATTTGCCATGATCTTTATTGATGAAATGATTTACCTTTAACTGGTGGTCAATTCCATGTGCTCTAATTAGTATAACTACAACAATATCTTTCAAATAAATGAAAACAGCAAAAAATGGGTTCAACTGTTTTTAAAATGTATAGGATATAGTAGAGTATATGTATCAACTTATATAGCTTATGTACATTATTTCAACCCAAAAATGCATGCAGTGAAATGCAACCGAACCTTAATGCAAGTCAAATGCAGCTCTAGTGCTTAAGCTTACACTTACATTACCCTAGCAACCCTATAACCATATTGTTTAGCCCTGTAGTTCAATAATTTCATTCATGAACAGCCTATTCAAATACAGTGGGTGTATTGTGTGTGTGTGTGGATGAAGTGGAGGAGGGGGGGGGGGGGGGTAAAGATGTGTATGTGTTGTTTTGCACATCACAGGACTCAAGCACTACTGGCTTCAATTGGATTACACCTTACAGACTCTTCCAAGGAAGGAAGGAAGGAAGGAAGGAAGGAAGGAAGGGAGGGAGGGAGGGAGGAAGGAAGGGAGGGAGTAAGGAAGGGAGGGAGGGAGGAAGAAAGGAAGGGAGGGAGGAAGGAAGGAAGGGAGGGAGGAAGGAAGGAAGGAAGGAAGGAAGGAAGGAAGGAAGGGAGGGAGGGAGGGATTCATCAAGGAAGGTATGGAACAAAAGGAAAGAATATGTTGAGGATGGGATAAACAACATAATTAACCAAGAAGGAAGAACAAGTGAAAGATCAAACAGGGAGTTGAGGGACGAGGAGGGGGACTGTCTGTCCTTATGGTCATTGGTTCCACCGTCCATGTCTGTGTTTATGCTAACATTGCAGGAGACGGGTACACAATGAACAGAGAGAGAGAGAGAGAGCCCCAAGGCCTGGACTGAACTTTTCCCACACCACGTACAGTACATAAATACAGTATATACATATACACATATACACACACACACACACACACATATATATATGCACGCACACACACACACACACACACACAGAGATAAAGGCTAATGCACACACATATCTTATGTTTATTAAATGCCTCCAGGGTGCATCTCAGGCCAATTGAACCCAATTCAACAGCTTAATGCGTGTGCATAATATACGGTAGGTTCGTGCACTGCCAGTCAAGCAGGGCTGAGAGAGGGAGAGAGAGAGGGAGAGGGAGAGAGAGGGGGAGAGAGAGGGAGAAGGCCACGCTTTCGATGGATTCAGCGTGTTGTGGTTTTATTGAAGCGGTCTGTCTTCATCTATTCATCTCTCCCAGATCTCCAGACCAAAACACAACGCCCAACCTCGGGCTACGCTTCACAACAAAGGGGGCTCAAACATCCGCGCACATCCTTTTCATAAAAGCCCTTCCTCACTGTGCGATCTCACTGCGCTCCATCAAATCAAGTCTGTGTGTAGCTCAAGGAGGTTTTGGACACATTCCATACCACAGGGGCAGGACCTGGAAGGATTTGTGAGAAAAAAACAAAAATAAAAAAACAAATGATCTCAATGTGTACCGCCATGAGCAGGCTTGGTGTCTAGTCAACAGCTAGCAGTGATCGTGTTTTACTACGTGGTAAGTCAAGTTGCACATATGCATGTGTTTTCTCCAAGCAGGACTTTTCAAGGGATTTTACATATTTTACCAGTTGCCGTAAAGGCTAATACACAATCACAGCAACACCAGATGTATAAAGTTACCAATACATCTATGTTAGATTTAATTGAAATTAAATTAAATGTATTATTATATTATAATACTGTATATTGTATTCTAATCACAATAATGTGATTTCATGCAATTGTGTTGACATGACAGTTGACAATATAATTATACTGTAATCATAGACAAAAGCTAAATATTATGTACAAAATAAAACTGCAGATTATATATGCCTAATTTTAAATGCAAAACAATATTGTGTTCTGAATAACATGCATGTATGTGAACATTAAGCGGCTGTAGTTGTCATGGAGTGATCTCATCCTTCAGTGGGAGGAGATGAGAGCAGAGGGTCTAGTTGAAACGTGCTGGAGATGGACTAGAGTGCCCGGGGGCCAGGGTTATCTCCCCGCAGAGTGTTGAATAGTGCCACTGTCGGCATTAGGAGGAAATGAATATAGCTATCAGAGAGAGAGCCGGAGATTATCTGAAAGCTTTGAAGAGAGGAGATGAGAGGGTGGAACACAGAGAAGGAGGTGTGTGACCTAATGGACATGAGAGAAAGGAATAAAAACAAGAAAAATTATTCTTACTGGGGTTCAGTTGATTCAAGAGCAAACCTCAGAGCTTGGCAGTTTGACTTAAAACAAGCTAGAAGCCAAAGCTAGCAATGCGTTAAAAGAAACATTCAAATTACTTTTATGCTCTGACAGTTAGCTCTATTTAGTCAAGGACAGCATCATTCTACAAGGTGGGACAGTGTGATGTTATTATATTGACAGGGCCATATGAAAACTCTCCAAAATGTCATTCTCAGGCCTAGCGAGCAGCATCTGATAGGATACTTACTGAAGGCTGTTACAGACACTTTTACAGATTCACACATATGTATCCTTTGAGCGCATACCCCACACTATTTTGAAAACCTACCTACTACTCCCACTGTATTATCATACTGATGGGTGTCACCTTGACTCAGAGCAGGAAGAAAATACCCAACACTGTTAGTTGGCGTCTATCCACAACTGATACTCATATTGGCCTGTCCAGTAGTGTTTAGGAAGACAAAGTCATTTACTGCACTGCAACATTGAGGTTGCAGACAGTGCCACAAATTAGCTTAGTGGGAGACTAAATGTCCAGCTGGGTGTAGGAGAAGGAAGTGAAGTGAGAGGTGTGTGTGTGTGGGAGTGGGGGCTGTCAGGGCTTCTTGGACTGTGTGTGTGTGTGTGTGGTATATCTCCCTGACCTGTCTGCCCTAGAGGTGGTGTGTGTGATAAACCACTTTCACCACTCTCAGCATCCTCACAAGCAGACAGTTAGCCAAAACATTCCCACCAGCATCATGGGAACCAAATGTTTCCTTGTGAGAGACGCTGGAAATACACTGTAAGAACACATTTTTAGTTCAGCCCTATTCAGCCAACAACTAAATAATGACAGGTGAGATAATTATTCTTGTTTCCAGACTGAATAGAAAATGTATAATAAGGTTTCTGGCAAATAAGAAAAACGACTCATTATCAAGAAAACACTCAAAAGACAATGACTTGCATTGGAAGTAAATGCAAATGTCACCCCTACGCTGGCAGATGATTTGTTTTACACAACACTCCACTGCCAACGCCTTCTTCCTCTCCGTTAACCCTCTCACTCCTGCAGTTACTGACTCCAGACAACTGTCTGCCACTGCTGACATTGTCTCCATGCTGTGTCCTTCTCTCACAGATATCTGGCCAAGCTGTCATCTGTAGGGAGCATCAGCAATGAGGAGACATGTGAGAGACTACGGGGCCTCATCCAGAGACAGGTACAGCACAGTAATATGATGGTGATGATGATGATGATGATGATGATTGTATCACAAAGCATTAGAATAATGTTAAAAGCTATACAGTCTATGACTTTCTCAAGTGGAAGTCTTTTAGGCGGCACACGCACCAATTCAAACCACACACCAGACTATAACAAGAGCTGCTAATGCAACGATATTCAGCAAGCAATCATTATTATATTTCATTAATCAGTGATAAACCGTGATAAAATATGTATTGATGTAAACAATGTGATGCAAAACAAATTGATTAGCGAGGTCAAAAATGGGTGACTTGCCAGCCAGAGAGGTCAGTCAATGCTAGTCTCATATGTACAGTACAACTCAGTGGAACTCCTTAGATCACACTTAGATCAAATATAACCGATGTCTCTTTATTTATGCAACTTCAGCCACAAGCAAATGATAATCAATTCTAATCAATATCTCAGCTGAAATATGGTGGGGATGAAGATCCATGTAAGCCTCTAATTCAGCCTCTCTAACCCTCTGACCTGTTGTATGCTGTCCAGGTGCAGATCTGTAAGCGCAGTGTGGAGGTGATGGATGCGGTGCGGCGCGGCGCTCAGCTGGCTATAGACGAGTGTCAGTTCCAGTTCCGGAACAGGAGGTGGAACTGCTCCACGCTGGAGACTATGCCTGTGTTTGGAAAGGTGGTCACTCAAGGTACAATTACATGCCACACCTCATTCCTTCAAATGATTAGTATAGGCCTCACATCAATAGTATCAATATGACTACATTTAGACAATTTAGAAAATATGTAATAATAGGATGTAAACAGTGTACTTGGGACAGATGAAAGGTGGCTGAATAAGGTCGCCTTATTTGTGTTTGTGTGCAGGCACCCGCGAGGCAGCCTTCGTGTACGCCATTTCAGCTGCTAGTGTGGCTTTCGCAGTAACCAGAGCCTGCAGCAGCGGAGAGCTGGAAAAATGTGGCTGTGACCGCAATGTTCACGGTGTGAGTCCAGAGGGTATGTGTCTCACACACACATGGGCCAACAAGACAAATTAGCATCACATCAAATACTTAACAACTTAAAACTATCTTAAAGCTATAGCCTTTGTCATAGTAAAATATTGACATATTGCTATTAGTATTGTAATTAGCTTTTCGAAGCTTCAGTAAAACCAATGTTATAACGCAGTACTCGGATTTACCAGTATGGGCACTGGATTGTATACAGCGACGGAAGTGCTGCAGTATGTGGCTGTATGAGGAATGGTCAAGGCTGGCCACCAGATACATCTTTCCATAGCATAATGAATACGCTTGCATATTGTGAGCAGCGCAGTCGCCAACAGTCGTCTTTAAGGACGGTATTTGTGCCAAATGGTTACAAATAAATATCACTCCAATGCACAAAAAGATAAACGCACAATGACAAATAATAATAATAATAGAAATCAAGAAAGAAAGAAAGAAAGAAAGACAGAAAACAAAGGGAACATTATGCCAGTAACATTTCACCTCTACACTGCTGTCACAGGTTTTCAGTGGTCGGGCTGCAGTGATAACATAGCATATGGAGTAGCTTTCTCTCAGTCATTTGTGGACGTGAGAGAGAGGAGTAAAGGCCAGTCGCCCAGCCGCGCCCTCATGAACCTCCACAACAACGAAGCTGGTCGCAAGGTAACATCAAAATGTCTTCCCCAGTCCCTCTCGCTCACTTCAGCACAGCATTAATTGAATGACCTCTATAAAGCAGAAAATGCACACGCAATACGCAAAGGATTAAAAGAAACCAATCATGTCGGCCCGTCAGATAACGACCCCTTGCTGGTTCCTTGCAGGCCATCCTGTCCCACATGCGCGTGGAGTGCAAGTGCCATGGCGTATCGGGCTCCTGCGAGGTGAAGACCTGCTGGAAGGCCATGCCCCCCTTCAGGAAGGTGGGCAACGTCATCAAGGAGAAGTTTGACGGTGCCACCGAGGTGGAGCAGCGCAAGGCGAGCTCCACCAAGGTCCTGGTCCCCCGCAACTCGCAATTCAAACCGCACACGGACGAGGACCTGGTGTACCTGGACCCCAGCCCGGACTTCTGCGATTACGACCCGCGCACGCCGGGCATGCTGGGTACAGCTGGCCGGCAGTGCAACCGCACGTCCAAAGCCATCGACGGCTGCGAGCTGATGTGCTGCGGCCGCGGCTTCCAGACGGAGGAGGTGGAGGTGGTGGACAGGTGCAGCTGCAAGTTTCACTGGTGCTGCTACGTCAAGTGCAAACAGTGCCGCAAGATGGTGGAGATACACACGTGCCGGTGATGGGACGCTCTCATCGCGTTGGGGGAACAGAGGGCGGGTAATGTCCGCTCCTAATCCTGCCAAAACTACTGGCCAATGGGAAAAGACGAACGAAGTGACTGATGCAGAGGCAGGCACCATACACACATTGTCATTGTTCATTTATATTATTATGCATACGACTATTATGCATACGATTTCCCTAGCAAGAGAGCAGCAGAGGTGAATTTACCTGCTTTGTCCATGGGAAAGGATGTATCTCTCTCTCTCTCTCTCTCTCTCTCTCTCTCTCTCTCTCTCTCTCACATTGTCTTTTTCCTTGCCCTCACTCTCACATTTGATTTTCGTTGTTTATGTTTTCTTATTTTTGTATTGTTTAACTTATTTGATTGTTGCTGAGAGTGAGGGGATGGAGACAGAGGGTTGGAGGGGCTTTGTGGATGGATGGTTGAATGGTTGGATGGTTGGAAGAATGGTTGGTTGAATGGATGGTTAGATGGATGTTAGATGAATGGTTAAATGGATGGATTGTTTGATTGATGGTTGGTTGGATGGATGGTTAAATGGATGGATGGTTTTATGTTAGATGAACAGTTAAATGGATGGATTATTTGATTGATGGTTGGTTGGATGGATGGATGGTTTTATGTTAGATGAACGGTTAAATGGATGGATTATTTGATTGATGGTTGGTTGGATGGATGGATGGTTTTATGTTAGATGAACGGTTAAATGGATGGATTATTCGATGGATTGTTAGATGGATGGATGGTTGGATGGATGGTTGAATGGATGGATGGATGGATGGATGGATGGTTAAATGGATGGACGGTTGGATGGATGAATTTTGAATGGTTTGATGGATGTTAGATGAATGTTAGATGGATGAATGTTGGATGGTTGAAAGGATGTTAGATGGATGGTTTGATGGATGTTAGATGATGTTAGATGGATGTTAGATGATGTTAGATGATGTTAGATGGATGTTAGATGATGTTAGATAGATGGTTTGATGGATGGTTTGATGGATGTTAGATGATGTTAGATGGATGTTAGATGGATGTTAGATGGATGTTGGCCCTGTGTGCTTGCTGCTTAGAGGAGGGCTGGTCGACGTCAAAGGGATCACAAAGCTCCACCAGCCAGAAGACACAAAGCCTTATGGGAAATGGAGTTCTGAGTGTAAAGCATCTGTTGTTGTTGTTGTTGTTGTTGTTGTGTCACATGGCCGTTTTTACCCGCTGCAAAGCCCTAATGCTGCTCTACTCTCCCTCACACACACACACACACACACACACATGCTTACGTGCCTATACAAGTGCATGGTGCAGAACATACATACATGTAGGTATGTAGACAACACAAATATACAAACAAGAAAACGCACCACACAAAACAGACATGCAAACAAAAAAAGCAAACGTACACACACAGGTCTGTTTGAGGCTTGCTAGCATGTACCGTGCATGATGACATAAGCACTTTTTTCCAAGCGCACATAGAGCTCTCAATGCTACAGCAACAAACATCAGACCACACATTTATTCATTTGTTCCAACATTCCCAGGTGCAGAATGCAGGCAAGCGCAAGCACACATACACACATACCCATATGCACACGCACGCACGCACGAACACACACACACACACACCACTGTCAGAACCAAGGACACAAATTGTGCCTGGCCAAGATGTACCAACACAAAGCCCAGCTTCCCTATAGACACATGCTATCATTATAGAAACAAACTGTAGATGTGTAAAGACTTATACACTGAAGACTATACTGCCTATGAATGTATGTTAATATTGAATTATATGCTGTGTTAAAAAGAAAAGAAGAAAACTTTGTTTTCTTTGTGTTTGTTCCACTTCCACCACGCATCCTTCATGCTGATATGGAGTGTCTGCATTTTTGAGTGGGTTTGTTCAGATACATTTAGTTTAGTGGGGACCTTATGGCGCTTTTCCACTGCTGGTACCAGCTCGACTCTACTTGCCTAAGTTGCCTCGCCTCGCCTCGACTCTACTCGCTTTGAGGAGCTTTTCCATTGCATAGTATCGGTTCTACTCAGCTCTACTCGCCTCAGCACGGGTCTTTTTCCCCACTGCAAATACTACCCACTCAGTTGTACCTGGTCGCCACAGCGACGGCACTGTGCTGGTTCACACAGTGCCTGCAGTAATACTACATTTTGGTATCGTCTCACCTAGCTTGGAACCTCTGCAAAGCAGGTACTAGAAAAATACCTGGTACCAGGTACTATCCCAACTTTTTCCCCAATGGAAAAGCATAAAAGGCTAGTTGAGTTGAGCTGGTACCACGCAGTGGAAAAGCTCCCAAAGCGAATAGTCGACACGAGGTGAGTTGAACTGGTAAGCTACCAGCAGTGAAAAAGCGCTAATGGAGAAACCTGAGTGTGAGAGAACACATATGCCACTTGAAACTGCATATTCGCTGTTAAAATATATTAATATATATTGCAATATTGTGGCTTTGTTGATCTTAAAGTTTATCTTAAATTGTCATGAGGAGTGAATGAATATTACTTTCTACTTCAGCTATACTGTAGGTTTAGCAAGTGCTAAATAGACCACTCTCAAAATATAGATTAGTGGGGATTGAGAAAAAGCATTCATTCTTTTCACATATTACAGTATATGCAGCATATGTGAATCCTGCATATGGACAATATAAAAATAATTGATATCCCATAATGATTCTAGAACATACATATCAATTTAGAGCAACAGGATAACTTCAATTTGGGATGAATTGCTAAAGGTTATAATTACCCATAGATTCTAGTGTACGAAACTTAATTTTGGGAAGACTTCGAGATACCTCATTGGACGAGGATGGCAAGAGACAAAGCAACCATCTGCAGATGAGGGATTAGGTGGAAACGCAGACCACATGGCTGCCTCCTTCATCTGCCAACCAGGCCAACATGGCCAGCTTCTCATTACCCATTCTATCAGCTTTACAGCCCTGAAAGTATGTGGACTGTCCCTCAATCATTCAATTAGTCAGGCAGTGTATCTGTCCATCATCCACCATGCCAGGAGTCAGATATTGAGCATAGAAGCGCTGGGTGGTTTGCTCAACTGACAGTATGGATTTATTACCCAGTGTATGTGTATTTGTTGTGACACATAACCACTAATATGCCACATATGTAGGACTGCATGTGTCCAAAGAGACTAACAGAAAATAGAAAGGCTAAGTATATATAAAAATATGAATTTAATTTCCTTACTAAAGGAAAATCTCTGATATGACCGTGAACTTAATGTCAGTGTGATATCTCAGTATTTCGTTCCAGAGCCAGTCTGCTACAGCAACTTTATTGTACCTCTATTCATCAATGTGTGTTTTTGGATGGCCAGAGAGAATGAAAGAGGAGATATGCGTACATGTGACGTGTCCAGCCAAAACAATTTAGTGTCAAGTACATGCTCTTGTTTATGAACCAAAATAGGGAAACTAAAAGCAGGATATGCGTTCTTTCACATAGAGTAAGCTAACATCATAATTATATTAATATAGTTCATACAGAATAAGAAAAAACACATAATAAATACACATACATAATCAAAGTTGTGTGTTGTCTAGAAGTGATTCTACATGACCAAAACAAGTGCTTTGTGGGCCACACACACACACACACTCACACGCACTAATAAGCATGCACAGCTGGGCCGGTTATGAAAACAAGAAACAGAGGAGCTGGAATGTCAAATTACTCCAGGCAAATTATTCCACTATATCTTTACATGACAAATAGCTACCTTGGTGCTGTTAATGAAGCGTTGACCAAAGGGGTCTGGAGCATCGTGCCAGTCTTGCCCTGGCCTCGCCCCAGAATGGAGGCCCGGGGATGGTGTGGGGTTGGGAGGGGGGAGGAAGGGGGGGGGGGTGGAGTGAGGGGGTTTTGGTGTGCTCTAACTCCCAGATCTCTCCAGCATACTTCTCATATTAAAAGAAAACAAGTTACACCAATGAGACAGATGGTTCTTGTTTGTGATGACAGTTGTAATTCTTTTTCCTCCCCTGCTCATCTCCCCTGCTCATCTCCCCTCCTCCCCAGCTCATCTCCCCTCCTCCCCTCCTCCCCTGCTCATCTCCTCTCCTCCCCTCCTCATCTCCCCTCATCTCCCCTCCTCCCCTCTAGCAGAGTTTTCGTTGTGCAACGCAAAGGTATCGACAATATTGACGAAGCTACACATATATATGTATATGTACGCTATATATGTGTGTGTGTTTGCTTGTGTTTGATTATGTTTACATGTGTGTAGAAAAATAACATTTAAAAAAATGTTAATATTATTATTAATAATATATATATATACATATATAGCTGCGAAAAAGGTTAAGAGACCACTGCATCACATTTTCTCAGCTTATATTATTTTTTACTTACATGTGATAAATGTATTTTTAGATTTTAACTTATAGAATTTTTGTATTTATGTTATAATGTTTATGTTTACTGTATATATTACCCTTCTTACATTTTTGCAGAAGGGCTTGCAATGCCTGATGATCCTCAGAGCTATATGTCGTCAGGAGCTTTATGCTCCTGGTAGGGTCTCCCAAGGTGAACAGGTTCAGACAAACATGGTCCAATTATTCTCCATGGAGGTAAACATAAATAATCAGTTTACCATGACCGGATCAGAGCACCTGCCTCTGGAGCCAGGCCTGGGGGTAGAGTTTGAAGGTGAGTGGCTGGTGGCCGGGCAGCTTACATACCCCTGCCGGGCCCAGCCTGAAAAGGCAACGTGGGAACAATTTGTGGTCCATCCACCATAGACCATAGGCCTTGTTTGTGAACTTGTCAGCGGAATATCACAGAATGCATTTCAAATTAACAAGTGGCAAGTCAAGAAAACACAACAATACTGGCTATACTTTTCGAAATACTACTGTTATTGTGTCACAAAATGTTGTTTTAAGAGTTTAGGAAAGTATATATATGTTTTAACTTAAAATCTGTGGTCAATTTATCAAGATGCAGTCCAGTTTAAACTTTTAAGCGTTCAGTGTTGTCATCCCTAGGTATTGCGCAATAGCCTAGAACGATAGCCAAAAATATGCATCTCAATCAAGATCTGTCATCGCGTTCTTGCAAGACCATTCTCAGAAGGACACTTGGCATGAACGTACCTCTCAAGAACACAAGTATGTACCTAGCGTTCTTGGAATTGAGAAACAGCCAAGGTTTATTCAAAAAGAACCAACGGCATAAACACAGGGAGCAACGCATGCATTAATATTAACATCCCCAAAGACCAACACAGGTCTGGGGAAAACACTTCCCCCCCCACACACACAGGAAGACAGACCATTGGCTAACAAGAGCAAGGGGCAGGTGCAACACATTAGACATGATTACACACACACGTTAAACTAACGAGACTGGGAGTGACAGAGAAACAGGCCTGAAACACAAGGTAAACACAGAGAGTGACGAGACAGGGAACACGGGACTGACAGAACGTTACAGAGAGAGAGAGAGAGAGAGAGAGAGAGATCACACTAATGTCTTGAATATTACCAAAAACAAAACGTAAAGTTCCACATTCCACATCAAATCCTTAATTAAGAAACAAAGGAAGGCTGACACACAAATATGATGGTGCCTTAATCTTCAGCAGAGCAGAATTTCAGTTGAATGAAAGAACATGTAGCCTCTCAGCAGACAGTTTTATCCTAAGTGACTTTCAGTATAGGTCCTACACTGTTAACTGTAAGCATGCCAAAATATGGGCTGTGGTTTCTTTATGAGGAGCATGACAATTATTTCCTCGTAATAATCCCTCACATAGTCTGCTTTGAATGTTTTTTGGAATTAAACAGATAATTCTCACTGCTGCATATGGGAATGACACATTGCTTATACAGAAATGGATGGACCCAGTTTATTACTGATACAAAATTTGCATATCTGAATATATCTTTTTTTAAATGTGGAAAAAAGGTAAGTAAGTTACTGTAGGTACCATGGTCTATATACACACACATTATATTATTTAGTAATTTGTTAGGTGAATTATGTAACACATTAATTCATAATTAACAGAGTTTAGCACGCTGTTTTCATTGATTGATATGGTGATTGTAAATAACTTGTAAATGTACTTTACTTCCATTAATATCCAGAGACTTTGGAACTACCTGAAGGTATACGGTAAGCAGACTCAGGACCCATTAAAACACATTTTTAGAGACTTGCTTTTATGCTTTAATGCAATTTTGTATTTATGCTATAAATTACTATATTTTAACAGACTATATTTTATTTTATATATCAGTTTATAAAAACAAACCTAATTTGTTATTGTTAAATAAGTATTATTACATATTATAATTATTATTAATAATAATATTGTGATATTAGGATATAGTTATTATTATTATTAATTCATTCATTCATTATTACATACTTTCGCTCTCATCTTTACCGCTATTTAAATTTTTCTATTCCTTTTAATGGACTGCATTGTCTCTTGGCTGTCAAGGCACATTGTAATACAGGTGCACTATAAACTATTTATTTAATTATTATTTCTTATATTTTTTAATATTACATTGTGAAGTTTTGATTATCTTTGATCATCTTAGTGATTACTTCTCATAGAGAACAGAGTGAAATGCCTCAAATACCTTTGATAGTGTATTTAATCACTTCAGAAATAAGTAGGCAGACTCCCTCCGCCAATGAAAATGGCAGAATGACTCCACACCGCAAAGGGCACTTCACTTTTATTAAGAGGCCTGACGTCACCTTCCTTGTCGCACTCCCCGTCCCCAGAGCGACAGAACACTCAACTCTAAACAGATGTTAAAAAAAGAGAGAGAGGTTCTGAGCTGAGAGCAGACTGCAGCTGTCACACTAGCCTCAAAGTGACGGTGATCGAGAGCAGCAATTCTCGAAACCTTCAGATGCTTTCTGGCTGATTGATTCCAAATGCAAAGTGTGTGTTCATTGGCCACTGGGGGCAGGGTGCAGTTAAGACGGATCTGTGCAATACATACACAATGCGTGAGATGCACGTGTACTCTTTGTCCAATCGGATTTGTTCATTCCAGAACACAATGGCACTGTGGTTCCTCTCAAATTGATTGCATGTAAAACAAATGCAACACTATTACAAAATAAACGCATGCCTAAACGCACACATTTTAATATCGTGAGTGAATTGTGAGCTCGAGGCCTCCGTACATTCTGGCAGTGAGGTGACCTCAGCACCAGACAGATAACATCATCTCATCAAGGTAAGGAGGAGGACAAACATCCCAGGCCAGCAGTGAGAGCAATGATTGAGCTCAGAGCCACAGGAGCGGTGGCTTGTTGATGTGGGCTTCGCGACCAGCAGCATTTTATCCCTGGTAACAATGCTGGTAGACTGCATGAATGTATTAAGTTTACTGCCTGATGGTTGATCAGAGGGTGGGGGTTGCAGCCCCGCTCCCCAGTCTGTCATCGGGATGGTTTTTGGCAAGACGTAGCGCTGAAGGACTTTCCCCTTACACCTGGATATTAAACTCTCTCTCACACACACACACACAGTGAAAGGAGTTGGACTGTGGGTACATGTATCTATTAACTTGACAGTAACGGGCCGTGTCCAAATAATCCCTGCGGTGACATCGGCATCGCGGATGATGCTGGCTGTCCCCCGTCAAACTAAATTCCTGAGCGCACACACTGAACAACTATAGTTCCAAACCTTGGGTGAGTTATCATAATTATATCTAAATTAGATTAAGCCTTACAACTCTCCTACATTGGCATATGTATACAGTAAGTAACCATATACAGTAGAAACCGTATGAAAACACAACATTCAGAGCATGTCCATTGAATAAATTAGTGGTTAGGTAAATACTGATGGGATCTGAATTAGATCGTACACGAACGAGTCAGAATATGGAATATCCCTGCTCATATTTTAGGTTGATAATATATAATATCCTACATAGGCAGGGTTGGGTAGGTTACTTTTTAAATGTAATCAGTTATAGTTTCTTGTTACCAGACTAAAAATATAATCCATAATGTCATTTCTGGATTACCTAAATGTAGAAAAATAATCAGATTTCTTTCCATTACTTTTAGATTATTTCACGCCTAACATTGTTATTTAAAATGCCACCCAAAGCAATTTACTGCATTGGTACACCTAATCTGTCTATTTTTGTGACCATTTATGTTGCTCGGGATCAGATTAAAGTAGGATTTTAATTAAAGGTTAATAATGTAATGTTTAATGCATTTAGCAACTTTTGAAACTTCCATTTTAAATTTGGAAGTAGCCCTAGAAGTAATCATTTTATTTTTTAAGAAATACCTGTAATCTGATTCCACTGTTTTAGCTGGTAACTGTAATGGATTACAGTTACATTATTTTTGTAATCAGTTACTTCTTAACCCTGGCCATAAATCGAGTAAAGATTGGAGAATTGGGACAAAACACACACACACACACACACACACACGACATCACAGCCTAAAGCAAAGACTCTCTCATCCCATCTGATGAGAACCACATTGAAGTCCGTATGTTGGCGAGATGCTTTTCAGCATGGGAAGACGTTATGTATTGTCACTCTCACACGCACACACACAACAGGGATGAACAGGATTGATTTACTGCTGTTCCTTGACATACTGCTAAAACCCTTGGTGTATGTTTCATCCTGTCAGTATCTGTTGGTATATCCATAAAACACTGTAGCACACAGAGACCTAACGTTATGCACAAAGGCCTAACACACGTTAGACTTTCAAAACAACAAATCCACAGAAAAGGTTAATAACTAAGATATATAAAAGTAAGTAAGTAAGTAAGTATGTAAGAATACGTAAAGTTTATTTGTATAGCACCTTTATCAGACAGCAGTCACAAAGTCCTTCACAGTATAATGCATGGTCAACATAGAAAATATCAATAAACCATAAAAGGCAACATACATTAAAATACTCCACAGACCAAATAAATGAACTAAAACAGAAAGTACTGTAGATACTACAAAGTACCAGTATAAAGAAAGTAAAGAAAACAATAACAACAATACTAATAGTGTCTTTAGATGTTTGTTAATAGTGTCCACAGACTCCAAGGTTCTCAAAGCTAGCGGGAGAGTTCCAGAGCCTAGGGGCCACTGTGCCCAAAGCCTTTTCACCTTTGGATTACTTGTCCTGTGGACAATTAAAAGGCCTTGGCTAGAGGACTTCATCGCCCCGGCTAGAAGTATGTTTGAGTAAAATGTATATGATGTACAGTATGAGGGTGCTTGACCATGCAAAGCTCTAAGTGGTTACTAAAATTTAAAAAATCAACTCTAAAACCAGTGGGAAGACAGTGCAATGCTGTAAACACGGGTAATGTGTGATCTCCTACTGTATGTATATATTGTGTATGTATATATATAGCGTATTTATGGTGATTGGAAACACCAAAGGAGGAGTTTGAACATTTGTATGTAGTCCAGGTGGTTCCCCCCGCATGGTGTCTCTAGCTTGTGTGCGCACCGTTAGCATGCAGAGATATAGAGAGTGAGCGATATTCACAAAGAGGTATGCCCTCAGTTCAGCCTGTCTGTCTGATAATTAAAGGCTATCAGCATCTTGTTACCGTAAGATGTTGCTGACAGACGGCACTCCGAACTCCCTGGGAATGTGTGTGTGTGTGTGTGTGTGTGTGTGTGTGTGTGTAGGGCATTTCTCTGCCACCCCCAGTGCTGACGATTTGGGTCAGCAAGCCTGGGAGATCATCACCCTCATTCCCAGCCGTTCGAGGAATTCAAGAACATCTGTGTTAGAGCACACCTGATACTCGTCGTTCAACACTGCCCTACAGTGATACAAAGCAATATGTGCAAGTATCAATAGTGTCAATAACAAGTGTTTTGTGAAATGAAGATGTTTTATAAGCCACAAGAGAATAGCTTTAATATGTTTTTTTTAAATAAATTGCATAACTTCAAAGATATGCTTATATCCCTTCTTAATTAAGTACTTTGTCTTCAAATGTGGCTGTAGGCCTTGTGGAGTGTATAGTGCAAAGTCACTGATATAACCGAATATAAAACATCACAGGCTACTCTGTAACTATATTTATTTATTCATAGCCTATTTAAATATTTGGGGTAAATTGATAGCCTGGTGTAATCAGACCATATTCACTTTGTGGATGGGTTTGCAGTCGTTGCCTCCTACTAGACGTAGACCTCTGGTTCATTTTGAAGCTATTGGACAGCATTTAACAAATTGGCAGTGCTACAACTGTTTTATTCGCCCCATCTCGCTGTACCTCTATTTTCGAAACCTGCTTTACTTCAACGTCGTCTCACTAACCCACCATGATTCGACCGCCTGCAGGGTGGCTGTGAAAACGTTAATGAGAACCGGGTTTCCAGATTATAATCCATGGCTAGTAGCCACTCACTCATTTTGCCAAAAAATTACTGGCACATTTTAATTAACCCACAACCTCCATTTTGACAAAACTGTTTCAGAGGTTCAGATAAACAATTATGCAAATGTTATTATCTTGCTTTGTATCTTACACATAATAGTCTCTTAAGCATATACATTTTAACTAAGGTGCAAAACTGATAACATGGTGAATTACCTTCAAACGTAATATTTTGCTCTGGTTTGCATACCACTCCCTCCATGTGCTCGAGTCTAAGATGCTGCAGGCTTCTTACTTTCTGTAATATGGTCGCGTAATAACATTTGTTTATGGATACCTTACCTTAGTGAGTGTATTATTTTACCCATAGCTCCACTTACTCCGTTCTCCTCTATTCGATTTAACATTTGGTACGTTATAGGTTCGGTTCAGGTTTGACCTACCAACTGTAGACGTTGCTGGAATGCGCTAAAATAATATAAAAGTTGCTCGGTGGCAACGGCACTGATTACTTTTCAGAGCGATGGGGATATTTAGGCAGACAGCTCCCCCTGCTGGTTTACATGCAACATCATAACATGTGATGTTTGTCAAAGCCACAGGGAGCCGCTGTATAGGGGCTCAAGGCAGGTTGCAGACCCCTGTCCCAGGGGTTAATTGATTAGCTGCAGTAATAAATGTCTTAAAAGCATTGCGATTTCTGACTGTCTCTCCAACAATTAGTGGCATATTGTTTAACATCATATATGTTGACTAAACAAAAATAAGCAGGTTAGTTCAGTGTCATCATGTACCTAGTCAGTTGTATAGCTAAATTATTTTAAATATTTATATTGCTTTTACTTTGCAATAAGGAACAATAAGTGAATAAATAAGTGCAATACATGTTTCTGTTTTTGTACACTACTTTTTTTTCCTCTCGCCTAGGGCTGAGATGTGAGATGTGATGATTTCAGTCCAAATGATGACATTTTTATATTCATTGATTGTAGGTCACATTACTTTGCATTCTACTGTCGACTCACAAGTAGAGGGGTTGTTGCTTTATTAAGTGACAGTCTAAGTAATTTTTTACTTCCAATATATGCCACAGCTCGTTAACTTTTATACTAAAAGCCAAACTAAAAGACATTTTTCATGAGGACTACAATGCAAAATCAATTAAATTTGAAATGAAAATAATATTTTAAAACTATAGAACAGAAGCAAGGAATTGAAAGGCCAAAGTAAAAGGCAATTAAGGTAAAAGTTTAATTATTTTGGAAATAATGCATATACAAATACCAGACGTCAGACAGTATTTGGTTTTGCACCAAAAACAACAGGTTATTTTAATAATTATACTGACACGGGCTGGACGTCAACTCAACTATATGCCACCAGCAAGAAAATAAAATGTAATACAAACGTTAAACAAAATTAAATAAAAATCACAATCTTTAACAAACAGTCTGTCTGCCATTGGAGGTTATAAATCGACTCAAACCAATCAGTTTTTTTGTGTGTAAAACTGGCAGCAAGAGTTTAGATGAGTTCCAACCGCTGAATGCAAAAAAGGAGTGAAAGTAACCTTTTTTTAATAAAATAAAAAGCACAACAAATAATAATAATAATAATAATAAAGGATTTTGGTACACACATCTGGAGCCAACGAAGTGTGCCAGTATACGTTAGAATTGCATGTGGTACTGTTACAATTTTAATGGGTATAACAGGTGGCCAGACAAACTGAGGAGTTATCAAGGGGTCCAAAATGGACCTTTGACTGACGTGGACGCCTCTTGTGTAGCCACCCGTTCTAATTGTAAGCACACTGGACACAGTGTGGAGAGTTTTCTACCTTGCTCTCCCCCTTGGTCCCCGGCAATGCAGAAATACACACTACTTGTTCTGCTAACACTGTTTAAAAATCCTCTGCCTTTGAAAGGCCAGTTCCTTGCAGTCGACTGACAGACCACTGCAGTTTACCCTGGTTCTTCCATGAATACCCCCAGTATTTATTAACTAAATTTTGCTTTTGAATTACCCAGTCCTTTCAGATCGCCACACACAATTCAATGCGGATCAAGTTATTCTCTCTGGAATATAAATTGTAAATACAGTATATATCTGTCCGCTGATGTGTTTGTGGAAGGAAGCAGTATTGGCAAGTGATAAAATAAGATGAATAAAATAAAATGACTACTTCTTTAGCACTTCAGGTAGTGCCCAGGCAAGGTATGTGGTCATGGGGGGGCAAGCATGTTCCACTGTAGAGAGCTGGCCTGTGCTGGGGAATCATTTCAAGTCTGGTTAGGCTGGTGAACAGGACAACACTGACTTGGACCTATGCCAACCTACCAAAAGCTTATGGATTAGAGCTCTGACTGTACAATGAGCGACGGGTTCTATTGCCCATTCAAAGCTGTGTCACCCTGGCTTGAGCCCACCACGTGGCAGCCTGCTAACAGGGTTAGGCTGGCCGTGCGTCGTGAACACACACTGGATGATGCTCGTTATGGAGGAATTGCTGCTTGAAACTCGTTTGGCTTGGCTTCTAGTCTTTGCTGTAGGACAAAGCTGACAACCAGCCTTAGCGGAGCAAGGGAGAGGGTTAGGGTCGGGGGTGGGGGGTGGGTGCGGGAGGCGCGTGTGGATGTATGTGTTTGTGTGCGTGTGTGCGTGCATGCTTCAAGGGCACTCATAGCAGCACACATTTACGTTTCTTCTTGGGTTCCGGGGGCTCCAACGCGGCCAATATCGCCTCATCAAACACATTCTTTAGGCCTTTCTGTGGACACAAACACACATACTCAATGATGGGACACACACACACAAATCAAAAAGGGCCCATATCACACATTCTAACAGGGCAGTAAAGAAAGAAACAGAAACAGGTGCTAAATTAAATCAATCAGAGCCTCCCAGAGGGACCACTGCTACAATGTAAGTCATAAATAAAAAAAATAAAAAAAAATTTGTAGCTTCTGGAGGGGGGGGGGGGGGGGGACGGGACGGGACAGTTA
>JAODOY010003335.1:0-13651 GCA_025399855.1 Forbesichthys papilliferus | reverse complement strand
CCCCCCCCCCCCCCCCCCCCCCCCCCCCCCCCCCCCCCCCCCCCCCCCCCCCCCCCCCGGGACGGGACAGTTAAGTCACCTAAATTCAAAAGAAAGGCAAATCAGAAAGTGGAAATGGAGTATGTGCGTATAAACACACACACACTTACAGACTAGTCAGTCTTTAACAAATTCCCCCAGACATACATGGACAGTACAGTAAAAACAGGATTTTCTGCAGATTGTAAGTGTTTATCGTTCTCCGGTCCATATTGCAGAGCAGAGCCTGAGCCTTGTCATGTGAGGGAGAGCAAGCCGCACCGACACAGTCACACTACCAAGTACAGAGAACACGTACAGCGTGCCAACACTAAATCGTTGTTTGGCCAGACGCCAAGACGGAGAAAGAAACGAGAAATCGGAGAAAGCAGAAATTGCAATAGTCCTTTATTAATGTCCTTAATCACAGGTCATTTCACACAATTATCATTTTTACTGCGTCCTTTCAAAACAACAGGAATCATTTAGTGTTAGGCCAAGAAAGTCTGAACCTCAACTAATAAGACAGCCAGTTTGGTTCAAAATCATTATATGCTTAGGTCAATAATCGGCCAATATTGCTCAAAAAGCATGATGCATAACTGAATGGTTTACCTCTCTGTATGATGGTGGTATTTAAAGGTATAAGCCGTAAAATTATGTACTTTGCTAAATTTACAAACGCATAAACAATACGATTTTTTTTTGTGACTTCACAAGTAGTCAGTGGACTAAATGCTTTTAGATTACAGGTACTAATTAAATAGAAATATATGCACTAATGGTTAGATTTTTTGTTTTAGATTAAATTCATTCATTGAATATATGAATTATCTTAAATCTGATTTAAACCATGTATGGGAGATGGAGGGTCAAATATATTCATAGGTAAAGAACAAGCTATTGTATGCCACGGAGTTCGTCATGTTTACACAACAGAAATGGCATCTACGCCTGTATGATACTGTACAAGAATCAGTGAATGGGGTAAAATATTTAGTGAAGACTACTGCACCCCTTACCCATTATCTTAAGTGTTCTCACTTAGCTGCTTCTGGTTGACAACACTGGTCCCACTAGGTTTGTCCCACTATTTCTTTAAACACTAAAAATGAAGAGACATCTTTGTGGCATTTGTGTTCTAATACCTGACATGTCAATTGTGAGATGCTTGCATGAACTGTGAGTAGGTTGCACGCACCACTATTGTGTTTGTACCACCACAGCACAACATTATGTATTTTTTGTAGACTACATGATAAAGTTAAGGATTAGAACATTCCAGCTCCAACAACATCCCACATCTGTCCTCAGAGCATGTGTATGGCCACATTAACAGAAGTATACAAAATACAGCAATATTAGGAATGATGGCTCTAATCAGGTCTCAGACCACTGTTAATAGAGCCATGTTAAGCCACACCCTCCCTGCATAGAGAGCGAAAAAAAAAAAAATACAATCCCCAACAAACTACAGCTTTGCTCTTGGCCAGAGGCCCGCGTACATGAGCTTTGGCACAGAGGGGTCCTTTTAAGGAATGAGATAAGAGGATGTTGAGTTGGAAACTACAGGTGTGACCCAGGAAATCCACAGGATTATGTTGAGACATGGACCAAACCATGTTAGCATTGTCAGGGTGCAGAAAAGACAAGCTAGGAAATGTTTCATAGCACAGGCAGGTTTGTTAAAATGGGGGTGGGGGGGGTGGGGGTGGAGAAAACAGCAGTGAAGAGGATTAGAAGAGGACAAGGAAGGAAAAGAGCAGAGGAGAATGGAAAAGGGATGGAGCAAAGAGATGGGAACAGCGTTTAAAATAGACAGCATTTCCTCTCTCTCTGCGTCTCAGGAGGCTCAAGGGCAGCAAGGATAGCTTCATCAAAAACATTCTTCAGCCCTCGCTACAATGACAGAAGGGAGAGAACAGCAGTTAACGAGAGAGAGAGAAAGAGAGATGGAATATAGTAGATCTACAGGAGCAATAGGTGTTTGCTCAGTAGAACCCTGAGCTGAAAGGAAACGGGACAGTCGGGAAACAGGACGTGACATCGTCTCTACTCGGGTGTGGGGGTAGAGTGAGACAGGAAGGTGGGGTGGTTCCACATTGGCTCTACACTATTGTTCTGTCCGTCAACGCACTGAACCAGATAAGATCCCACACTCAACCTTGTGTCTCTCTCGGCTAGGAGGATAGACACAAGTAGCTCTGATCAAACTGCATTTAGACTAAAGAGCCCATCACAAATACCGCAACGGTGGGTCCGTCCTAATAGGTAAAGGTGGCACAGGAAAGCCAGGGAGATGTCATCCAAGTGGAGTGTGAACGCAACCAAAGTCCTGAAGAAATATTTGCAGGATTTGAGTTGTGTTCTCTAACTTGCTTTCCACGCATGTTTTGGTCGGCGCTTAACACTACTGATATAATTTACGCGAGTAACTAAGGCTACGCTCACGCTGCACAAAAATCTGGCCCATGTCTGAATTGTTTCGCCCCCGATTGACCCGGGTCTGATCTTTTCAGAGCAGGGTGAACAACACAAATCACATGGAATCAGATATTTTCAAATCAGATCTGGGCCGCTTTTATATGTGGTACTAAATCGAACACACCGATTCTTTTAAATGCGATCTCAGTCTGAACAGTCAAATCAGAATTCAGTCGACTTTGACGTCACTCTAGATAGACATCCAATGTGTGACTCACCCTCGCTAGTGTAATCAGGCTCACTCATGGCCATTGTTGGTCGACATGTGTTACCTCTGCGTGGAAGAAGTTGTAGTCCTACTCTGAAGTGAACATACGTAGGCTAAATAAGGAAGTAGTCACTGGATGGACAGAGCGAGGTGCACAATACTACGTGGAGCCAATCATCGACTTCCAACATGTTAAATAATGAGCTTGGATACTGCACACGTACAGTGCAATGCGGCCTAAATACAGTAGTCTAAATTGTAGAAGCAGAAATACACAAATTAATTAAAAGAAAACATTGTGCATGTTTTTTTAACACTGCCTCCTTGCCCCACAATTTGATCAACAGCCCTATGCCTGACTGTTGCCCAATGTATCAATGCACACGATCAACGCAGGAAGAAAACGGCTACGGGCAGATGCCTGGCTATGATCATGATCATGCCTGGCGGAGAAAGTTTGCCATGTGAGTGTTTAACGGCTTTAGTAGCCTACAATAGTTGGCTATTTGGATTCCACCTCACTTCAATTTGACCGTAAAGGCTGACTTTGTTGCTCTCAGTCAATGTTGACTTATATTTATATATTCGACACAGCGCGCCATGCTGCATGTGACGTCTTGTTTGTTTGCGCATTTGGGTCACTTCAGAAACGTGATCAGTTCACACTAGAATCTGTGCCACAAATGTGACACATTTAACAGGTAATGTGAACAGCAAAACCAAAAAGAATTGGATTTGAGCACAAAATTGGAATTGAGCATTAAGGATTGCAATCTGAACGTAGCCTAAGAATGATGAGACAGATGAGGGCACAACTAACATTGATGTGTATAGTCTCATTCCACGTCTCAGGTTCTAGTGAGTGGACCTTACCTGCGTCAGGGCTGAGCACTCCACGTATTTGACGGCCTTGAGATCCCTGGCCAGCTTCTCGGCAGTCTCGGGAGTAATGGTTTTCTGCTTGTTCTTGGCCAGTTTCTCTATGGTGGACGGGTCGTCCCGCAGGTCAATCTGGGTTCCCACCAGAAGGAAGGGGGTCTTTGGACAGTGGTGGGTGATCTCTGGTACCCACTGGAGGGAGCGTACAGAAAAAACAAAAATATTGCTTACAACAAGGCACTGCAAAAGCAGAGGCTTTGGTGTCCACATAGAGCTTTTTTCTGAGTGTCAACATCTTGTTTTAATTGTTCCCAAATAAGGATACAGCGTATGCGGCCGCATGCAGCAGTCAAGAGGAAAACAAAAACAAAGGCTCCGCCTTTTTTGTGCGACCGCACTGTACTTTAGCTTGTTTTTAGCTTGCGTGGCAATGGTTATGTTGTCATAGAAACAAAACCTGTGCGCAGTGCTTTTTAATGAAGCGCTGGGTTGAAGCACCATGCCAGCGCAAAACTGCTATGTGGACACGAGGCCTAACATTCTTCTGGTCACAAGGAGAGGCATCAATAAGAAGAATGCATTGGCGTGTGCATCTCTGCAACACTTGTGAAAACATGCAACTGATGACTGACTGAAAACACACCTTTTCTTTAACGTTCTCAAACGAAGAAGGAGATACAACAGAGAAGCAAACCAGGAAGACGTCTGTCTGAGGATAGCTCAGAGGTCGTAATCTGTCATAGTCCTCCTGACCTGGAAAGTACACAGACACACAGTTAACACAGCGTAGCCACACATCCACACACCCTTTAGAGGAGGATGGAGTGGACTAGAAACTAACTTACCAGCTGTGTCAAACAAGCCTAGGGTGTAGGGTTCTCCTCCGATCATTACAGTTACAGCGTAGTTGTCAAACACCTACACAGAGAGAAAGACAAAGTGTCATGCAAATCACCATTCACATTATCAGACAAGCAAAATTAGCAAATATGCTTCAGGTGCTAGAAAGTATGAGGGGTTAATGTACTTACTGTTGGTACATATTCAGAGGGGAACTTGTTTGTTGTGTAAGAGATGAGTAGGCAGGTTTTACCCACTGCTCCGTCCCCGACCACAACGCACTTGATGGTCTGCATAGCTGTGTATTGGAGTCTTCACTACTCATTCAAGATCTAGACAAGCGTGAAGAGAGCTGGTAAGAGCTGTGGCACCACAAATAGAAATGATAATGGCTGCCAACCAATATTTAAGTAATGTTATTATTCCCCGGGAGTCAACCAGAAAAATCATAAGTTTGTAAACAGCTTCCCCTTGCCATTAACATTGTTTATGATTGGCTTATGAAATCATATCAGTAATCAACAGATTGCAAAAACCGAGGCAGTGCATGCATGCTGAAATCATACAGAAATTACAATACAATTGTAAATGTGTTAAAAATAGTTCAGTCTTCTAAAGCATTTGATTAATCACGCCACTGAATTTCATGAATAAATGTACTAGTAGCAGCAACGCTATCTGGCAAAACAAGTCTATTGACAGTACTAAGGCTGAGACCCTGCCTGTTGTCTGTTAACACACAAACTATAGTAAGATACAGCAAGCCCTTATAGACCATTACTTGACAAAGATTGGACTTACTTAATGCTATAGTGGGCTAATAACATTGCCAGTTTATTAACACACAAATAGATGGTGGGTAGTGGATAATTTTACTAAAATAATACAGCCACAATATTTGCTGCAATGGCACCTGGAGAACTTTACACTCAATCTGAAAGACAAACCTAATGGAAACATTGACATGCAATTTTGTGTGAACGTTTGCATGTTGACTATTTCACTATTCCTTGAAAAATACCTGATTCAACTATTCCAAACAACAGTCAGTCAATCTAGTGATTCCACTAACAGTCCTACTTTAGAAAACATCCCTTTGGAAGAGTTCACAATTCACAGTTAACTAAATCAGTTCGGAGAAGTTCTATTAAGGAGCAATGTATTGCCCCGTATGTTACTAAATTCCAAGTGTCTCTCTGCTCCCTTTTATGTATTTAACTAGTAGCCTAAAGGCTAGGCTAGTTTATTTTTGTCATCAGTGACAAAAATATAGAGCTACTACAAGATGTAGCATTTACAAGCTATTTATTCATTCATGTTAAACTGATCTTTCTCAACATTTAATTCAGGTGCATTTTCAAAGAGGCTATATTGCGTCTGTTGCTGTAAGTGTCAGAGAGTGAGGTTTAGACATGAGTATAACATTTGCTCAGCTGGACCTGCATTGCCACCACACAATCAGCCTATGTTGCCTTGCCTGCCCCAGTCTTATCCTTACACCAGAAATCACTGGATGGAGGATGAAAGTTGGGTGGACTGGTGAAAAGATGACATGGCTCCAGATAAAGTCACCATTAGAGCCCCATTATACCATAATTATGTTTTTCTAATAGATTTGTTAGCTGTGTCATTTAGCACTAAGCATACTATTAGGCTATTAGTGCATGGCATACTGTTAAAACTATGGGGTTAAACATTGGTTTTCCTGCATAGAGGAACTTTTTGACCCCTCCCAAAAGAGGTTCTAGTGAGCACCAAAGGAAAAGCACCAGTGCCAAAATGATAACTGAAAGTACAAAAATGTTTGTGTGCAAACGTGAAAAAAATATGTTGGGGCACTGGTACGAGTGACTTCTAATATTCCCAGCTCAAATATGCTCATTGTTATTAAGTGCACAATGACAACTGTGTCACGCACAAAAGCTGCCTTGCCAAACATGAATGCATACGTTTCGAAGAGGGTGTATGCATAGTTTTTGTTTATCTTTACCGTAAGTATGCCACCGACGCGCATTGATAATTATACACATGCTCTTGGGGGGAAAAGTAAGCTTAAAGACCTGCTTTGCCACACAGATCTTCATAGATCCAGCTTCTCAACATGCACTAAATTGCTAGCCTAGTTCAAAATGAACCAGAGGTCTACACCAAGTAGGAGGAAACGACTGAAACACTTCCAAATGGAGTGTAGCCAGACCATATTCACTTTGTGAATAGGTCTAAACCAGACTACAAAATTGCTGCATTTAACTTTAAAATCTTCAAAAGTACTCCAGACGCGCCCCAAAAACCCATTCTGATTCTGAAAAGGCCTGGCCAATGGACTTTGTTGAGAAACTGTAAATGTCTTTTCAATATGATGCTATTTTTCTGTGCACTCACCCATTTTAAATAGACACCCGGTTGTTTTTATGTAACAGCCTGCTCAAATATCACTAAAAGTCAAATACGGACAATAAACAAAAACATAACTACAATGACATGTTATGACAAATAATTTGATAATTACATCTTTATTGAAATTAATTTTCAAACTTTTAGGTGACTTTATCTATGTAAATTATTTTGATCTTGCCTTAGTAGCTAACCGACATTACCTTCATAATTGAAGAAATGTGCAATAAACAGTGTATATCCACGATCCAGTTTGAGACTACTACTTTACCCCTCACCACAATCCAAACGGCAGCATGAAAAAAGCTAATTGAAAGATTTTTTTTGCTCAGCGTTTTTCAAGGTCTTTTCTAACTAAGACTCAAATATGTTCCATGGTGTCAGTCTTCATGGCCTCATTTTCAACATAAATATATCTAGGCAGTTTAAGCCTATGCTGCATTGTTAAGGGTAAGTAACAGAAACACCAGACATGTCAGCCACTAAGAAATGTGTTTGTTTGGAGAACTTGCTGTATGAGTTGGTGAGTGTAATTCAGCATAACATCTGCAGTAGTAGACATGCATATGTTGACAAGCTTAAGGGAACTGGTAATCAGACATGTTGTGCTGCTTTGTCAAAAACACTATGGTAGAGTGTAAATCAATAGTAAAGATGGTATCAAGACACACTGCCCATAATCTTATAGTGAAATTAAGTGAAATGAGTGCAAGTTATTCTGTACTATCCTATTTGACAGGTGATGCTGACATACCTATAAATAATATGTAGCATTGACAGACGACAGGACAACCAAAGATCCTGAAGTGAGTCCACCATTTTATTATTTAGGATAGTAATGCATGTGCCACTTATCATTTCTGAATTGTTGCTTTAATATTTGTAGACCAGACAGCACACTTAACTAAGGCAGGAGATCATAAGAATGAGTGAAAACCCATCTGGTCTCATCAGATGTCCTAGCACTGAGCAATGTCCCAAATGAGTATACAGTAGACTACCGTTTCAAATCAAATGATTACTTTGCATATTACTGTGCTGTAATACATTACCGTACTGAAGCATACAATAGATTAAACAACACAGCTAACAAAACGAAGCCAGTTATTCAGACAGTCATCCAGTTGCATGTGAAAAGTATGAGTTTTTATCATGTTTATTCTGTAACACACTTATGTTTATATGAGGTGTCAAATGTCTGGCATGTATAGACATATGTAATGATAGCAATAAAAACAAACATACCGTAGCGGTACGGTAGGTAAATATAATTCGCTGGTAATTTTATACTAGGTTACGGTACCGTACCAGGCCAACCGATTCCAAATGTCTAATTTACTCTCGCTGACTCGACAACTAATAAAATCCAGCAACTACCGTACACCTTATTCTTAATGCATATATCACGTGAATCCCGGGATGATGAAGACCGACATTAAACCGTGGAGTTACCGTAACCAGTGGTAGCGATACTGTTTATTTTGCTACGGTGTACCGTACCATACTGTCGACCATCACCTTTAGATGGTATGCTAAAGGTATGACACATTTATATGAATGAATCTACACTACATCTAGACCAGTCAAATGTAGTCAAGTATATTAAAACATGTATGCCGGTAACAATAACCGGTTTGCTAACCTAGTTAGCAAGCGCAATAACCAAATTAGCTTGTCTGGCTAGCTAAAAATGCTAGTTATCAGATGGATTCGCTTAAATGGATATCCAAATACACTTAAATACATCGCATCACGTAAACCAGTTACATGTAGATTTCCCATAAAGTCACAAAATAAAGTGAACCCTGTAAGAGAAATAAATATATACAAGTATTTGTTCGTACCGTATCCTCTGTCTTTTCGCCGGGCGTTGGCAAGTCGGCGCTAGGGGCTTCCCAGTCCAAACAACAGGGACAAAGTAATATTCATGAATAAAATCACGATACTGAAACTGTATTCATGTTAAACGTTCAGCAAGAAACGTGTCTAGGCTTGAAAACAAAGCAATTGCAGTGTCTCAGTATTCTTGCGCATTATCGGTTTGAAAATGTTTTATTCTGTTGAATTTTTACGTTTTTTAAAAAATTTTATTCAGAGCTTATTCCTTCATACCAACACAGGGACGAAATACACATCACTAAGTAAAAATAAATAATATAAATAAATATTTTGCAAGTAATTTTTGTTGCTTGCAAATTAAACTGCCTGTTTGCGTTTGACCTATATGCGTTTGACCTATATGGACAATGAGACAACTACCACTAGATGGTAGTAGAGGCCAGTGTCTTTCAAAGGTCTTGTGGTGGATGGGAACAAGGAAGGTTGGGCATTTCAGAGATCTACAAAGTACAAACATCTCCAAGATCTTACGAAATAAAACAAACTTTATTTTGTGAAGCAAACCAGATTACTCTCATTATGTAAAAAAAAAAAAAACATGAAAACCAGCATTTCAGCCACTCTTCTGGAACTCATGCCGAGTTATGTGGTCACACTCTGCAGCAAAGTAATGTTGTCTCCTTTCAACATGACCCTCCCTAGGAGAGATAGAAAATGGCAGAATATGAGCAAAGGTTAATATTACAAGAGTTGACAGACTAAAATAAATACTATAATTTTCATTATGAAAAGAATACAGTACCAAATCAGCACAAGGCACAATCATAATTAAATTAAGCAAAGTAGAAATTGAACACCAAAGTAAAACCAAGTATACATGAAGTATGTAGTCACACCTTCCCCATTATTCACAAGCACAAAGTGCATAATGTGCATCTGGAAAGTATTCACAGCATTTCACTTTTCCACATTTTATTGTTAGCCTTTTTTCAAAATGGAATCAAATAATTTCCCTCAAAATTCAACACACAATACCCCATAATAGGGTGAAAAAGTCATTAAAAAGAAAAAAGAAAAACTATTCACATCCTTTGGTCAATACTTTGTTGAAGCAACGTTGGCAGTAATTATAGCCTCAAGTCTTTTCGAGTATGATGCTATAAGCTATTTTTGGGCAGGCACACCTACTTTTGGGCAGTTTCTCCCCTTCTTTACAAGACCTCTCAAACTCTATAAGGATGGATGGGGAGCGCCTGTGCACAGCCATTTTAACATCTCTAGAGAGATGTTCAATCGGGTTTAAGTCTTGGCTCTGGCTGGGCCACTCAAAGACAATCACAGAGTTGTCCCAAACACACTCCTTTGTTATCTTGGCTGTGTGCTTAGGGTCGTTGTCCTGCTGAAAGATGAACTCTCACCCCAGTCTGAGGTCGAGAGCGCTCTGGAGGTTTGATCTACGATGCATCTGTACATTGCTGCATTAATCTTTCCCGACCCTGACTAGTTTCCCAGTTCCTGCCGCTGAAAAACATCACAGCATGATGCTGCCACCACCATGCTTCATTGTAGGGATGGTATTGACCAGGTGATGAGCGGTGCCTGATTTACTCCAGCCATGACGTTTAGCATTCAGGCCAAAGAGTTCAATATTTTTTTTTTTAATCACACCATAGAATTTTGTTTCTCATGGACAGAGAGTCTTTAAGGTGTCTTTTGGCAAACTCCAGGTGGGCTCTCATGTGCCTTTTACACAGTAAAAGAGTGACTTCCGCCTGGCCACTCTACCATACAGGCCTGATTGGTGGAGTGCTGCACAAATCGTCGTCCTTCTGGAAGGTTCTTCTCCACAGGGCAACGCTCTGTCAGAGTGACCATAGGGTTCTTGGTCACCTCCTTGACTCAAGCCCAGTGTATACGCCTTAGATATTAGAGCTTAACTATTGCTCTCAGATCAATATTATTTGCTGAGATTATAGTCTGGAAACCTTGTTCGCATTAGCGTTCGCAGCCACCTTGCTGGCGGCCCTATTAGTGATTGTTAGTGACATGACGTTGAAGATGTTTTTATATGGTGTTGGAGCTAGATGAGGCAATCAAAACAGTTGTAGCAATGCTGATTGGTTCATCCCTCTCCAATAGTTTTATAAATTAATGTGTGGTCGTCGTCATAAGGTTGACGTGAAGGAGGAGGAAATTACTGCAAACACTACTCAATGGAACATGTCCAGACCATATTCACTTTGTGACTATGGTCTGATTACACCAGGCTAGATATCCTTATACATTTAATCCATAATTAGTACATTTCATTTGACTAATCTGACTATAATCCTTAAATGGGTTGAAGCAAGTGAAAAGTCCAAAGGGAAGATAGCACGGAAACAAATGACAGCCTTACCCAAGGGCTTTCTGTTCTTAGTCTTCATGTGAACTTCCTCTGCATCATCTAGGACCAGGTTCATGTACTCATCAAAACCCTAGGTGAGAGCAGAAAAACAAAAAGAAACAGTCCTTAATCTTAATCTGTGAAGTGACTAAACAATGCAGGTCACTACATCAAAACTATTTATGTAATTAGTCAAATATCATACATGCTATAGCATAATGTTCAACAATAAGTGCTCCCTAAACATAAAAAAATTGCGGAGATGGTAGTATTTCACACTCCTTGTTAGTTTATATAAGTAGACATATCGCTGGCTGCCACTGGTGTGTAAATCTGCTAAATGTGTATGCTGTTTACATACTGGATGAATAGTTTCTATTAATAATACTACATCGTTTTTTTTACGAAGCCACAATGCAACATTCTATGCGACAACTCTTTCTGATTAATTGATATCCATGATAATGCTAGCAGATCCCAGACAGGTCCCATTACGCTAATTTAATGAAACCTGAATGAAACTGACATTGCTCCAGGAAAAATGTTGTTATTACAGGGTGTCTGCCAATATAAACAAGTACAATTTAAGACTAGACATTAAGACCACTTTCAATAAAATTAAGACCAAGCGTGAAATAAAAATACACACCAAAAGCAAAAATAATACTATTCCCTCTTCCACAGAAAGCTGCCAGCAAGGCATTGCAGACTCATCGCTTCATGTGATCTAAATAGATAGAATTTCCTATAGGATGTTTTTCAGGGACGATATGGTGTTCTAACTTGGTTAGGACGTGGCGATAAATCAAATTAATTTGAGTTTGTTTGGTAACGATTTGAAAAATCGAGATTAATGCTTTCACTCAAAATTAACATCTGGAGTCGCGCCGACGGGCAGCATAGATAGATATACACACACATTTTTCATGTCAATGTAAAGAGTATGTATATTAACAGGACTATTAAATGTAACATTATCACTCATTTAGGCTTTTCTTATTGATATGTACTATGTGTTATGTGTGGGGATGTCACGAGAACAGATTCTTCGGTACAGAGTCTATGCCAACCTTTTGAAAACATGACTGTACAGTACCGTAGGTACCGGAAATCCAACCTGGACACGCACGGAACCGTGGAAGTGCTTCGCCTCCACTCGTTGAAAAGAGAAACAGCAAGTAGTCTACTTTGCACTCCAGGGGGATTATCAGGGAGTAATACATTCACAAAAACCAAATGGTGCCTTTGACCTTTCCAGCCATAGCTTCCATCTCATCTATACCGGCTGAGTAAAAAGTTAACAATTCCTCTTGTCATTTGACATCAATGATACGTTGATAAACACATCGCCTGGCAAAAGTAAAACAAAATCAACCATGAAGCGAATATAATTTGTAGGACTACGTTGCATATTTGTGTTGCAAACATTCACGTGTGTATGCTGTTATTTATTACAATGCATTTTAACTAACCCTTTTTCGCCTAGAACTTGCGGATACCACTGGGGAGCCGACCAGTATCTCTGTGAATGTTTACCTGCCCTAGGAGCACTCTCGTGCAGGCCCAAAGTTACGGAGGTCCCGGTGATATTTCCTCGGAGCCCCGAGCGGGCCACACAAAGCCACAGACTTCAGATTTCAATGAGCACCGGACATTAGACCATGCATGCTATGTACAGACAATATTAGAGTAGCCAACCCCATGGCACATACTGTAGATAACCCCCCAGCCTCAGGAGAGATGACATTTGACTATCAATGATGGCAGTCTCAGCAAACAACATTATGAGCTTGATGTACTGAGCTTTAAATAAATTGTAATGTACTTAGCTAGGCTACATAAACAGTTAGAGCCTCATTTAAGTAGATTTAGTGCGATATGGCCAAAATGTCATATCCCAATATAGATACTTATCACATATCACAATATAGCCAGTTCTGTAAATTAAATTAATAAATAGTTTCTTGTCATCCAAGAGCTGACGAAAACTACACTGTTACTGGAAGTAGGCTACAATAAAAGCCTCGCCAGTAAAGAGCCAACGAGTAATCAGCGCAAAATACGGACAACAGACTCCAAATGACAAATTATTTAAGAGTGATTTTCATAACGATATAAACGAAAAAGCATAATTTAAGACGGTAGATGTTTTTCTATTGTCATACGATATGCATCGTTTATCGCACAGCCCTAATATACAATTTTCTTTTCTTCGCCCGTAGTATAGAAATTAATATCGAGAACTGTGGAATTTCACTGGTATATGTACTAACTACTACATTTCTGGTATCGTGACATCCATAGTTATGTGTATGTCATATGTGTTTTTCATCAAAAGATGGGACCTTGTTTCCTAGTACAGTAGGCAGATACACTTATGTTAGAGAGCAGGGGTGTGTTAAAAAAAGAGAACTTACAATGATGCAGCCCTCTATCCGCATGTTGATCTGTTCATACAGCCAAACTTGGATCCGTGAACGCTGGAGTTGATAGAAGTATTTAATAAATATGACAGACATCAAGAAATATACTTTGAACCCATTCTAGATGGGAGGGAGGGGGGGGGGGGGGTCAAACCACATACTTACATTCTGTAGATATCT
>JAODOY010003334.1:0-11594 GCA_025399855.1 Forbesichthys papilliferus | reverse complement strand
GAGCACATTTAATGACCAATTCATGCAAAACTCCACGTAATCCCAAGGGGTTCACATACTTTTTCTTGCAACTGTATCTCCACACTGGCCTGGGAACGCCTTGGGATCCCCCAGTCAGAGCTTTCCAATGTGGCTCGAAAAAGGGAGGTTTGGGGTCCCCTGCTGAAACTGCTGCCCCCGCGACCCGACTCCGGATAAGCGGATGAAGATGGATGGATGGATGGATGAAAATTAGGATGTAAGTTTCTCGAGCTATTGTTTTTTTTCCCGTAGCCCCTATATTGTCACATGAGCATGTTGGAGCACATTTTAAGTCTAAGGTTTGTACTTTCTTGTGCATACGTGTATTGGAAAGGGGAATCAGGGATCCTGTCCTTAAACCTGGTCGGGTGATTGGCAAAAACAGGACATGGTCGGTATTGTGGGTACATATTAACCGTATCTCTGCGGGGTGGCATTTTGGCAAGTAAAACCGCTTGCCATAGTTTTACCTGGACAATACTCAAATGTATGTACTGTAGCCAGATGCAACAAAAAGTATGTGAACCCTTTGGAAATACCTGGATTTCAGTATAAATTTAACATAAATTTTGGTCTGATCATCTGTCATAATAGACAAACAGTTTGCTCAAACTAATAACACACAAACAATGATATATCTTTGTGTTTTAGGCAACATTGGAAACTCACAGTGCAGGATGGAAAACGTGTGTGAACCCCTAGAAGCTAATTAGAGTCAGGCGTCAGCGTAGCTGGAAAGGGCTACAAGGTACCTCTAAAATGTCATGTACATCAGTCCACAGTTCAAACAATTGTCAATTAAAGGAGAAAGTTCTGCGCTGTTGCTACTCTCCCAATGGAGTGGCCATCCTGGAACGTTGACTGCAATAGCACAGCACATAATGCTTAATCAGAGATCAAGAGGAATCCTTGTAGTGTCAGCTAAAGGCTTACAGAAATATCTATGATGATGAGTCTATGATAAGTAAAACACTAAACAAGAAATGAATCCATGGGAGAACATCACGGAGGAAGTTTGTGAAAGAGCACCTGGATGTTCCACAGCACTACTGACAAAATATTCAGTGGACAGATGAAACGAAAGTTGAGTTGTTTGGAAAAACTACGCGTCACACAGAGACGCGTCGCTAAAGGCGCGGCCGCTTCAAAATCATTTTGAGAAACCCCCGATCACACAGAGATGGCCTGCCAACTAGAACAGCTGCCTGGGCCAAGTGTCACATTGACGAACAGCGCGACTATTTTAACTTTTATGCTCGTCTAAAAAACACAAAAAAGCGCATGCCAGTCGAGCAGTATTACAGGAAAATAATGGTTTTGCTGGCGACGAAATCTCAGTGTGATCTATGTGATTCTATGAGGGGAGAAAAAAATGCACCAAAATTAAAACCTCCTTCCAACTGTAAAGTATGGTGGAAGGAGCATCGTGGTTTAGGGCTGCTTTGCTGCATCAGGGCCTGGTTAGATTGCCATCATCCACAGAAAAATCCATTACCAAGTACATCAAGAAAATTGGCAGGAGAATGTAAATCCATCTGTCTGCCAATTGAAGCTCAACAGAAGATTGGTGATGCAACAGGACAATGACCCAAAGCACAAAAGTAAACATAATGGCGTCAACAGAAGAAAATACACCTTCTGGAGGGGCCTAGTCAGAGTCCTGACCTCAACCCGATTGAGATGCTGTGGCATGACCACAAGAGAGCAATTCACACCTAGGCATCTCAAGAATATATTGTAAAGAGGACTGGGTCAGAATTCCTTCTGTCCGCTGTGCAAGTCTGATCACTTTATGATGAAATCCAGGTAATTCCAAAGGGTACATGCAGCTGTAGCTCTTTCACCAAAGTATCAGTAGACTTTATGTGCAAGTGAATGAGTCAGAGTTCCCTCCAACTACGTAAGGACAAAGCTGAAATAAATATTGCTGGTGTCAGAAAAACATTTAAAAGTTTATTCTCACCTTGACTCCCTATCTATGAAAACAAAAACCCAAGACAGAAATCTTGTTACTCTTACTGTATCATGAATTCCTATTTAAATTTAGGCAAAAAAGAAAAAAAAAGACCCATGTCTGTGCCTTTATCACTATTGATTAGACTGTACGGAGTAATGGTCTTTTTTTCAGGTCTCCCTAAAAAATGCACTAGAGCGCTAAGAACAAAAATATAACACATTTTACCAATGATCAAATCTCTGCATTGACTTCCAATATGGGAAAATACTCACAAATTCACAATATGAACCTTCTAGACCCCTTGGGTCATCTGGTGGGACTAGCCTGCTAACCGTCCCCAGTCTAATCAAAAAGCAACATCTAGCTACAGTAGGGTCTGAACTCCACCACGGACAAAATTTACATCCAGACTAAAAAGGTCTAAAAAGAAAAAACATTGTTAATGCTGCAGCTAAAAAGAAAATAAACTACACACACACACTAATCATGATTGTTTATGACAATCTGCTTATTTCATGGTATGTTCACCATTGCTTTCTGCTTTACGGCAAACCTGCTAGGCTGTAAAACTTATTTAATTGTATTTATTATACATATACATTACTATTTCTTATTTTAAAAGAGTAATAACATGAAAACCAAATGGTTCTAGTTATTTATTGAATTAGTTATGTCGATGTAACTTAGAGACATACTGGGCCTTTCAGAGTAGACTATTAATTTCCCTCTCTGTAACAATGAGAAGAAACAGAGGAGAAACATGCAAATTAGATACATGAAACATTTCTTCTTAGAAGCTAAGGAACTGAGCTTTTGATACAGTAAGTGGTAGGGACCATAGCATAAACATAGTCAAGAGCATGACGTGCACATTGCACATCAAAAACTATACATTAGATTAGTATAGGCAATTGTTCAGTGTTAAAGCCTGGCTCAAAGGCCGTAAACTAAACATTACACAAATCTCCAAACTAACATACAATGAGGTGTTAATGTCTGTAGGTGTATGTACGGAATATGTGTGTTGCATGCCAACTAAACAAAACCAAACCACAAATGGCATGTGTGGTGCCAGGAGGGTCAGAGAGTGAATAGTGTGCTGGGAGCACTCTTATAATGCTCGGCCAGGTGTTGCCAATTAAGGCTAATGACATTCCAACCACATCCAGGCCAGGGATGTCACACCATCCAACAACCAAACAAATTCACAGTACCTGCACCACTTTAAACTACGTACAATACAAAGTGTCCCATAGAACAGCCAAACCTTCTATCGGCAACCCTCAAATTAAGAGAAGCAAATTAAGAAGAAGGGAAAAACAAACCAAGTACCAGAGAGAACAAACCACAAACTTGAGAGCACAGGACCACTTCAGAATACGAGACTATAAATGACTTATGCTCAAAAAATACATCTGGATTCATGCAGCACTATTCCAGTCAGGCAGACAAGACAACCAAATCGCACAACCATGATTCACAATAAAACCGCAAACCAAGCCAGCCAACAAACCCGCACCACTAGGAAGTGCAACCAAGATACAAAACTAACAACCATCCATCCAACAACCTACCCCAGCACCACCAGACAATGTGGCCAAGCAACCAAAAGTCAGCCCACCGATTAATCACATAACCGGCGACCAACTAACAAATACTACTTCACCCAAAAGTATAAGCACCTCGTCCACCAACCTAGGAACTTCCTGCCAGGTTCCTCCCACCTTCAAGCTCATCTGCAGTTTGTTAACGAACATGTTAAAGAAATGCAGTGAAAGACGTAAAGGAACATTCCTCCCTAATCTGGCTAATATAGGAAATTTACCTACCTAAACTCAACCCTAGTCTTCGTGCATACTGGCAGTGGTTATTTACACACTAACTTCTCTGGAAACAAAAATGGCAACTGACAATCAGAGACCACCTTGAGTCCGAGGAAGTGCTCCCGAGGCAGTTTATCACAAGCCGGCTCCACCTGCGGTCTACGCCACACTAGAGGAGAAAAACAAACAAAAATCAGACTGTTCCCCTAAGGAGAAGAAGTCTTGAGCCTAACAGGGGAATGTAATTCCACATCCTTTCACACACCACCAAAACATGCACCACAACCTGGGACAACAAACAAAGCTGATCTCCTCCTACAACCACCCCCACATGCAACACTCTCAAAAGCTTGGCCCACAGACAAAAAGACCAAACAACTAAAAATTAAGGAACAACCAATACCAAACAAAACTCACAAACGGACGAGCCCCCATGTTACAGCCAGGCTCAAAGGCCCCTAATTAAACATTACACAAATCTCCAAACTAACATACAGTACATTAACAGAATAACATACAATGAGGTGTTAATGTCTGTAGGTGTATGTACTGAATATGTGTGTTGTGTGGCATGCCAACTAAGCCAAGCCAAACCACAAATGGCAGGTGTGGTGCCAGGAGGGTCAGAGAGTGAATAGTGTGCTGGGAGCACTCTTATAATGCCCAGCCATGTTTTGCCAATTAAGGCTGACATTCCAACCACATCCAGGCCAGGGATGTCACATCAGTAACAGTAAACTGATTAGAAATCAGTTTAAATGTTGTGGTGACACTTGCTCCTCACAGGTGTCCTACCAAAAATGTATCCTAAGTCACGCAATAATTATATTTAATTTTACTATTTGAAATGTATATCCTTTGCATGTTTGTGCGCTCATGTGCATCTCTGAGTGTACGCGCGTTGTGCACTCGACATAGGCGATACTATCTTGAAACATGCGCCGCACATTGACTTTAGACCAGGTTTTTGCTGGTCAATTGTGAAATCACTTTTTGCTGCCTCAAGATAGCAAATACAAATAAAGACTATTATTATATTATTATTGTTATTATTATTATTATCAACCCTGTCCCTACACATGATTCCGTGGCTGTGTGACCATGCACAACGAGCCCCATTACACCTCCCGTACCTTTGAGTCTGAACAGCAAGGCAAAACTAAAGCACAATAGTACTTTAAATGTCTTCTCATGCATTACCAGTATATATACACCTCCTTTTTAAACCATGTTTTTATGTGAAGCACATTAATCTGCCTTGTGTATTAAATGTTCTATAAAAAATAAGGTGTATTGCCTTACATTGTTTTGTTTTAGAGAACTAAAGATTACCACTACAGTACTTCAAAAAAAAAAATTCACCTACTGTAGAGTATGGGGGGAGAAACATGTCAGATGTTTGCTTGTCCTTCCTGTTTTGCATTGTTGCGTAGCTAACCTTTCCGTGAACCTGACATCTGAAGATTCTCTACAAAGGTCTTAATGCAGGAAGAGTGCAGTACACATAAACATGCTGCTATTATCGAGAGGGAGTGAGAGAGGGTTGACCAGTGTAAATATAAAGTATATACGCCATCAACATACACTACATTATTCAAATGTTCCTCAAAATTAAAGGACTTAAGTACAATTAGCTCATATAGCAGAAGCTTTTATCCAAAGAGTAGGGTTACAGTTTAGTATTAAAAAGCATCTGTTTATGATGGGAATCAAACCCATAACCTTTCAGCTGGAAGCCCACAACCATAACCTCCAAGTATTATGGCCTTCGATTATGAAACGTGCGTACGACAGAAATATGTGAAAACTGTAATTTCCACGCAAAGTTCAGCATTTATCAATTTGGATGCGAGTGGATGTGAGTCTACGATCAAATCTCACTTCAAGTCTCTGGGTTTATGCAAGTTTTCTGAGTCAGATTGTACTTCTGGTACAGCAAGTTTGGAGGAGAAGAGTGTTTTCTAGACACTTTGCATATGCATCCACATATTAATAATTTAAAATACAGTATATAACCTGTGTCAATGTGTGTGTGGTTGTGTGTGGGGGGGCTATACTGTAGACTACACACCAGAGTAAGATAGCGTCATCATTTTGTCGCATTGTCATTAGATGTTCCGACACAAGATATGGCCAGACAGCCCTGACTGAGGCCTACTGTACATAAAGAACAGAGGACCTAATTCACCGCTTCTAAAATGTAAAGTTGTAATACTCATGTTTGGCAAGTAGATATTTCCATAGCCTACGAGAAACAGACAATTAATGCAGAATGGAACCTAATTTAACTAATTAATTTATTTATGCTATATACTTTTCAGGTTTTCATTTCTCTTTTGGCTGAACAACACCATGATTCCTGGCTCTGATTGATCTGAAACATCTTAAAAATTAGATATGGTTAAACTCCACATCAAATATTTACCATTAACTGACTTGGACCGACATGTGAGTTCTCCTCTGCCACTTAATGGAGTTGGTCGGAGAAGTTTCTTCTCTTGGACGTATTGCGCATATCCGTGTCATAAACTCTAGAGTGAGGCCTATAAATGCAGCATATTAATGGCCGTAATATATAAATGTATGGGCGTGATATATAACAGACGTTATCTGGTACCACATTTAACAGCCCGACTATTTTTACAATGCCATTAGCAAGATACAAACGTTTCATGAATCACACGTGAACCGTAAGATAACTTCTGCACTGGTTATATTGTATGTTATATAGATAAATGAGGATTAACGTTCCTAGGACATACAGTATAGTGTTAGTGTATGGAACTTGTTCTACCAAATTTATATATTTGGTATCAATAAAGCATCATACAATTATGTTTTACTATGAAGTACAGAAGAAAAACACGAATTCTCCACAAATAACAAGTCAGAGAAGTCAGAGAAGGGGTCAAAGGTCAGACCACCACTGACCTCCGTGTACGCTCTCCAGCGGGTAGAAAAAGCAGACCAGCAGGTTCATGAGTACAGCGAGGTTGAAGGACACGTTACTCCACAGGGACATGTTTCTGGAGCACCAGTAGAGCACTGGCTGGGCTGGGAAGACACAGATGACACAGATGGGCGTCATGTCCGCCAATGGACAGTAATGCAGTAATGCGTGTATACACTAGATTAAGCGCCTTGATCGGCTGCAGGTATAAAGGTGTCTCCTGTTCTCGGCTCTGTAACAAAGTGAGTATCACTACTCACTAGAGTAGCACTTCAGTAATGTGTGAGGGAGACAGCCATGTATTGAATCAAGAGGTGAATGTCAAACCTCACAGCTGACATGGTTTGGCCTTTGAATCTTTTTTTAATTCTTTATTTTCAATAGACTGTTTTGGTGTCTTGATTCTTTCGGTTGTCTTTTAGTGGAAGAAGACAAACAGATGTGGGGACTTTTTCAAAACGGGAGCCAAAATAGAGCCTTGCGTGGGTTATGTGCTCAAGTGCGTGGCTTGGAAGTGCAAATGCCAAAGAACAGTGTTCTCAGTTGTGATTCATTAAAGTACTGCTAATTCACGTCTCAGAGGATGTAGAAAGCCCCTGTTTGCTTCCAAACACACACACACAACCACACACAATGACATTCGCTCTACAGTAGGATATCACATTAACGTCACTCATTGAACATCTGACTTTACCTCGGAGTTTCTTCTGCCAGTTCATTTCATTGAAGAGGTCCTCAGCTCGGAGAAAGAAGTCATTGATCTTGCTTCCCTGCTCGTCTCGCTCCGTGGTGTAGTAGATTCTCAACTTGGATTCGGAGGTCAGGAACTCACAGATGTTTGGCACGGGGAACACTATCTCTTCCATGGTGCGGTCCTGGCGCACGATCTGAACACACAGGCACACACAGGTGTCAGCCTCCAGGGTCCAAGGTCAAGGTGTCGCTACAAGAGCGTGCACCGCAGGTACGGTACTGTGCATGTGTCAGTATATTCCGTGGCGTTACATTAGAGGTGTGTCACCTCTATCTGGGCTGTGTGTTTGGCATAGAACCCCAAGGCCTCATCCCCTTCTCCATTGGTTCCTCCGGGCTTCAACATTATGGACAGCTCCTTATTATGACGCGCCAACTGGCGGTAATGTGGGAGGAGATGGCACACAAAGTCAAAATCATAAATGTTTCCAGAGCACATCTTTTTACTGTTAAAAAAATACATTAATTTTATTATACAGTACACAGAATAGCATCTCAGGGTTTCTGCTAGGATATTTTTATTGCCCGTCCAGTGTCTGGTGTACTGTTTTTTACAAACACTATTTAAATGAACAGTAACAATAAAACGAAACAAACGAAACAATAATGATTAATAGGTAGTCAGGCACTCTTGACAATGATTGTTGATATTTTAACTTCGTCATGCCATAGGATGCTGTCTCAGATTCAGAACCTCCGCCCCTCCCCACACAAAACAAAAGGCTAGGATAGTGTTGTGTGGTGCGGTCTGCACCACTTTGTTTAATTTACAGAGGCAGGACTTCTTGTCAGCACACACAGAATAGGCAGCTAGAGGACCATTTAAGATATTCACTGAATTTGACAAAAAGTGTATTAACTTACAATCACTGACTTTACCTTTAAGAAAAACCTCAACATTATCCACAAAAATGCAGGCAAAAACAATACATATCTAATATATAATGTAGCATCTGTAGCCTATTTATAAAAAGGCTAGCAGCTATTTTAGCTAGCAGATATTTCATATCCTCTGCTGTCAACATATTTTAAAACATGTCCAGCTTGTAATGCACATACAGTACGCCACATGTTGTTCTCTGACTTAACATTGCTATGTTGATGTGATTCTGAAGAGAGAATCCCCTTGCTGCCGGCCTGCTTGACACAGGCAGAACACAGGCAATTCTAGCTAGCATAGCCCAGTCAGAGTGCAGCTAACTAAACTCGTAAATAAGCACTTTGCAAGCTGTTGCAAAAGTTTAACCCCCATAAAAGTGTAGTGCCAACACCGGCACTACATCTCATTGTGTTCTCTTGGCATCAATGAAAGGCTCATTTCCGCATTATTACCGAACATTTTGACAGGCAAGTTTTTATTTATATTTTTTACCAGGAAAAAAAACGTAATTACCAACTAACCCTGATACAGTATTGTAGTGCGTTATATGTCCACACAAATCAAGGATGAGATAAATAATAATAACGACACTAAACCTGGTGAGCTAAAATGTAGATGTTGTGTCCAACATTTCTGGGGGACGCGGCATCATGATCTTCCTCCTCTCCATTGTCCTCCTCCTCGTCTGTTCGCTCAAACTCCACCTCACCCTGTAGATAGGCCTTCTTAATTACATCCACCTGAGAACACACACACACACACACACACACACAATTAATGACCTGACAGTGTGTTAAAGGGTACGCTCTTCGGTTGAGCGAGCCACTGAGCAATCAGGTGTGTTAAGGGAATGCTCTCTCAGCAGTTTAAAACCAAAATTGGGTGATAAAGCTGGTATAAACTAAAAGCGTGATTCCGAAGGGGGCTTTCATTCTGAGAGCTAGGAGACATTAATAAGCATTTAATTATTTAGAAGGTGAATAACGATAAAATTAAAAGGTATCTAGGTGGCTTCCGAGAATTCATTTTTGCATACTACCGTGTGTGTATGTATGTATGTATGTATGTATGTATGTATGTATGTATGTATGTATATATATATATATATATATATACACACACACACACACACACAGTACAGTATATAGTTTATACTAGAAAAATAAACATCGGCCCCTCACTAGTTCCTTGGGCCTCATGTTGTAGAGGATCCTCTCAGCATTCTCGCTGTCATGACGACTCTCCATGATGGCTAACAACAGCTTGGACGCATTGTTCTGAGAGATGAGACAGACAATAAATACCAGGTTGTGTTACAGAAAGACAATTTCCGCTTGGTTACAATAGTGAAAATATGAATGTGAAACAGTTCTTACTAACATCTTTTTCATTGCTTCTTCCAAAGAAATGACAGTAAATTCCGGGAGCTCAAGAAAGAAACTCTTATGATATGTGGTTTGACAACCGTGTGCAATTGCAATGGTTGACAAAATGACAGTTGACAGCTCTTTTTCAATATGCCTTTCATGAAACTCTCATTGTGCTGAGATGCTAATATACTGTATTCTTCAACACCATCTCAACAAACACACCTTAAGCTCCAACACAAGATCCATTCTCTTCTTCCCAAGTGGATTGATGTCATTTAAAATCAGAGCGATGATAATATCTATCCCATTGGACTCATGAGTTGCAATGCAGTTCTGGAAAAAGAATAGATACAAAAAGGCTTGTTACACTTCTCCTATTGGTCCGTTAATATGATATTAAGGCAGGCCAATGGAAAAAAAAAATCACATGACCTAGTTAGCCAACTGCAAGACAGTTAACGGCCAATTAATTTCAAATACAAACCTATTGGAGTTGCTCATGCCAAACTTCTGGCTTTAATTATGTCTCACACCCACACACACACACAAAACAGCATATGATATTAAAAAGGGCCTGGATGTTCTCATAGCATACCTGGTTCTCATGGCAGGGCCCTTGGCAGTACTCTGTGAGGCTCTCTACAGTCTGGTTGATGAGAGCCACGTTCTTCTCATTTATGTAGAGGCCCAGTAAACCCAGGCCTCCTGTGGTGCTGCCACAGATACAGTCTAGGAACTGCAGTGTCTCACACACCAGGTTGTAGTTGCTCTTATTGTTCTGACACCGCAGAAAGTTCTGGAAAGGCACACAGTACAGGCCTGTGTCTAGGGAATGTCTAGTGGGAATGTGCACATTCGCTCCCCAACCAAAGAAACAACAACATTAAGAGGTGCAAAATGCAAATATTATGAAGAATCTCCTGCCTCAGCCTGCACATGAAACACAACATCCCTACCTGTGATAGGGTAAGGACTAAGGATGTAATGCATTCTTGCTTCCGATTGGTTACACGTGAGGTGGAGCATAAAACGCTTCGCCTACTCCTAAATGTACTACCGCACTTCAATACAACTCTGCCATTGAGTCACAGTAATATGTAAGTGCATGTTCTGTCTGTTGATCCTGGCGTCCAGCTGCAACAGTACTAGTTTGCAGTTGCTCTGTCCCACCTACCTGCAGGTCCCTGTTGTGGTTCTCACAGAGCAGCTGCAGAAAGCGCAGGATGGGCTGCATGATGACGATGATGAAGCTCATCTCTCCGTCGTCCTGGCTCTTGTCCCCGGTGCTGGGCTGGCCATCCGGGGAGGAGGAGTGGTCCTCGGGGTCGGCCTCGCGTCGGTAGGAGTGGAACGCCTTCTTGGTGGCGGAGGACGCCTCAAGGAGCTGCTCTTTCACGTCCTCGGTCACCACCACCGCAGAGTCTTTGGCTGTGTACACGGGCATGGGGAGACCAGTGAGACCACGCATCACCCAGTGGATAGCACTGTGGCCTCACAGCAAGAAGGTCCTGGGTTCAAACCCCAGTCAACCCGGCCTTTCTGTGTGGAGTTTGCATCCGCCACTCTTCTCCCCGTGTCTGCGGGTGCTCCGGTTTCCCCCACTATCAAAAACATGTCAGGTTCACCCTCCAGTCAGTGCCGATGACCAGACACTGGCCTCTGGAGTCGGCCCCCGGGCGCCGCACAAGTGGCTGCCCTGCCCACTGCTCCCTTCGGGGTGGGTTAAATGCAGAAAATGAATTTCCCTTAAGGGGGATTAATAAAGTTGTTACGCCGTGGTGTTGGAGGCGAGTGCAAACGAACGAAAAACACAACGGGGAAAGGAAAAACAGCCACGAGC
>JAODOY010003332.1:0-11596 GCA_025399855.1 Forbesichthys papilliferus | reverse complement strand
CTTGTTCTGGAAGGCCAGCAGCTTATCAGCATGCTCCTGTTCCTCCTCACTGTTCTCCTTGAAGAAGTGGGCGAAGCCAGGCAGAGCCACGTCGTCACGGGAGAAGTAGAAAGCCTGAGGGAGATGATCCATTAGTAATGGAGAACAACCACAGCAGGACTTCGATCTTGACTAAAACGCTGCATGACTTATGACTCAGCAGTTCAGCTAGGTGGAGCCACAGTAGTGTGAACGCTACACCGACCTGGCAACCAGCCACAGATAAAAAGCCTACTGTGCATGGGATGGTTGAATGTGACGCAGTTAGGAAGACAATGTATAATAAATTCACTTGTCGTTAGACGCATTTCGAGCCCATAGTTAAAAGAAATATTGCAGTTGACTTTACACATCCTGCCATACACGGCACATGTAAACAGGTACGACGGTCTAAAAAAGTTTAGATAGTCCTCCAGAAAACTGTACTATTACGTAACTAAACTCATTCTTACCATGGACTTGTAGGTGTAGAAAGCGAACAGCTCCATGTTCACCATGCGGTTGATCGCAGCCTCGCAGTCGCGGTGGTAGTTCTGACGGATCTGGGAGTCCATTTTAAAGCTGGGTTTCTTGCTTTCTTATCAAAAATATAATTCCAAAGAAGGATATATTGCGGCTGTGGTGTCAATATTAGTCGCGGAGACGAGAGTAGCAGCTCCGTTCAAACACTGTTGAAGCAAGAACTCCTGTTTCTCTGTGACGCGACTGTTGCTCGCTGCGTGCGTTATAAAGGCAGCGGCGTCGTGACGTCACAGCGTATCCAGCCACTAGCTGAGCAGGAGGGGCGGGCCGATGACGTGGGGTAACCTATGGGAATAACATCTGATCCGTAGATATAGTCACATTGTTGTCGAGTCATGATGTGTAGATAAAACCTTACATGTTACATCACGTTTCTTGTTTTCTTTTGTACTAGTGCTACAAATAAATGATATATTATATATTATATATTATTGTCTGTATATGTATGTATATTATTATTGTTATATGTTAAAATATAGACAATAACCATTAAATAAATACCCCACCCCTCCATTCTTGACACCATTCTAGAAGGAAGTCCATATTAGTAGCTGTATTGTAGATATTGTGCGATAAAGCCTCCATAAACACTAACCGCCCTAAAACGCTGATACAACGTTGGCAGCCAGGATGGTTTTTATGGCATTACACAATACCACACGACTGGCGCGTGACTGCCTGGTCTGAACCTGGCCGGTTTCAGCTGCCTATACAATAGCATACTGTAGCTACATTGAGTGGGGAGAACATTACAAGACTGCCTGGTCTGTACCATGGTCTGTACAAGAGATATGTCTATCTCCACCCATATGTTACCTTCTAACTTACTTACCTTAAGCCCTGTCTGGCTGCCTGTTTGCCCCTGACAGGCTGTTTGCCCCTGACTGTCTGACTGTAAGCGAGGCATCATAATGATTGGTTACAATCCTGTTCCAGAAGTGATGTCTAATTTGGGCCTAGTGGTCCAAGTCCACCTGGCCTGTTGTATATGATCATTTATACAGTAGAAATTAACTTGAATGTGAGATCAATTCTATCTTAGTGAGGTTTTATTTCACCTTGGTAATACAACCTTTACACTGCCCCCTTGCTGCTGACCAGAACATGCATTTCCATTTGTTTGGCACTGATGCCAAAGCCAGTTTACCCTTTTACAACCTTTTAACTTGGCATTAGACACTTTGTTTACAGCACTGGTTGAGCCAAGTCATCGGTTTCTGGTGCATTAAAAGTCTGCTGGAAGCTTCTAGATACCCACATGGAAGGGACATGTTATGCATTATCTATTGCTGAGCAGCCATACTTAGTGTTCATCCAGTCACCCTGTAAGAGTTCAAGCATAATACACGAAACTACCCAGAGCCCATTGCAATGCTTATTTTACTTAAACTATGAAGAATCCTCAAGAACAATTGTAAAGGCCCACTTACAGGTTAGCGGTGTAATAGCTTCAGTGATCACATGATCAATACCCAGTGTTGCCGCTAACTATCATAGTTCTTATCTATGCAGACAGAAGAGTGTAATGTGTAGCTAGAGTATGGACTTGTATCAGCAGCATGTGGTGGCATAATAACCTCATCAGACGCACAGCAGAGGAACAAAATATATACGCACCAATGTGACCGTAGGCTACTGCAGGGATGTCACATGGTTAAATATATACAGCCAGCACAAAGTGTATCTTTCAGCAGCATCTGTAAATCATACACAATCATGTTGATGCAAATGAAAAAGCACATCAAGACTCATATTTAAATCACAACCTCACAAAAGGTGTTTGTAGTTTTAAACCCCTCAAAGACACAAGAATACAAATATAGCCCTGTATTTCACACTGTAACAGCTCTCCTCATATTCAGCTTCCATTCATTATATTCCAAATAAATTATGGACTTTCTGTGTATAAATATATATTTATATATGTATAAAAAATGATCAAATATAATATTGTTTCTCATATTGTCCAGCTTTATCTTGAGAAACATACATTAAAAACACCAATGCTCGGTTTATTATTATTATATATCTTCATTCAAAATGGTTAGTAAACATTTCTCCAATCTGAGGTTATTGTGCCACCCTGTCCCGTACATCTGAAGACCTCAGGCCATTAAATGTGCTTACTGCATAAGTCCACACACTTCCTCTCATGCAGCCCTCAAGACGTGAGTCAGCAGTTTGACTGGACAGTTTGGTCCCAGTCACAAGTTTCCATACAAACATTCAGTGGGTTTTGCTTTGTCATGGTTGTGACTCAGCACTCTCTGGGGCTGTCACCGTGGCAACTGGGGGCGGGGCCTTAGCCAGCAAACAGCTGAGAAAACAAGTCTTATCAATTCCAGGAAACTTGATTTAAACAATTGAATTACTCAGTGGGATAAAAGTATTATAAGTCTTTATTCCATATCTGCAAACATTCCTAGCGTCTTGCTGCAGTCATGTGTAAATGAGAACTGAGACCACATCTTCGGAAATTCACTTTATTCTTAGGCACATTTAATCCACGTTCCGCTTTCATTGCACGCATCATATTTTAGCACAGGAACTGAAACAGCATCTTGGTGCATGTTAGCACAACACTGGTAAGGAGCTGACTTTGAAATTACATTTGTTTAATTAATTTTAGCTCCATAAAAGGCATCGCAGAGGTGACAAATGTAAATGTAAATTTATATAGACCAGTATTTTATCCAAAGCACTTTACAGTATTTTGCTCACCCAGTCGCACACACATGGGGGGTGTGACCAATCACCAGGAGCAGTTAGGGGTTAGGCTCAATGCTTACAGGTGGGTCAACACTGGAGTTTGAACCCACGACCTTCAGGCTGGGAGCCCAACACCCAGACCATCCTGTCTCCTTTCAAAATGACTAACAAAAACTTCACACCAACTGTTCTGGTTTGTGATTAAATACACAAAGTGTTACCTCATGTAAGTGTAGTAAATATGGTGTATTACACTATTTAGGGCCATATAATTAGTGTAATCACAAAGTAGCCTCTTCTGCAGGGCTGTTGAGCAAACAGACCGTCCAGTGTGGAGGTTTAAACCTTAACCAACACCCAAGCAGACTGGTCATTCCTACAGTAGGGCATTGTCACATTACAGGTGATACACGATGCTTTATGGACAATACAACCTAAATGCACCATATGTGAATACATACACATTTATTCTGTCAAAATTATTATTTTTTTTTTTTTTTGGATAAGTACATATAGCTTTACTTAAAACAAACCAACATAGTCTTTTTGCTTTCCTTGTCTGGATAATAATCCAGCCTCCATAATTAGATGCTATGCTAACTGGAACATGCCAATGACATTTTCAGAAAAGAGGAAGTTTTCTGTTTAAAAATCTCCAAAATCATTTCATGCTTCCATGTCGGCCTTTTCTGCATCACAACCTCTACACAACACTTTAGATTGTTACACAAATTCTCTCTCCAGGAAGAATATGTCAATATATATAATATTAACAATATTACATTTCAGAATTGGTTTAATTTTAGACTTAACTAACAAAATTATTTGCAGATAATAATGTAGAATATAATGATTGTGATTTAGTTTACCTTTCCCAACAATCTGGAATGTATTTGTTTTTATAGAAATTAGTTTCTACAGTAACTTATGACACACCCCCCCCCCCCCACTAGGCAGTAGGGATCCACACAGACTTCCACTGGACAGCGTTCCTCCAGGCCTCCTCCAGGAGCGAAGGGGGAGGGTCACTCCACCCCTCCCCCTGCTGGCTGTGCAGCCAGAGGGTCTTGAGGGGGGAGAGACAGCTGTGCTGCAGATACTGACACCCCTGGAGGGGAGAGACAGGCAGACAGACAGGGAGAGGTTAATAACTGATGACACACTATACTGCATGTGTCTAGTAGGGCTGCAACATATGACCATATGTTCCTAAGGTCATGTGTTTCTATGGCCATGTGTTCCTATGGTCACAACAGTGTGTATCCATTAGGGCTGCACGATTCTGATTAAAATGAGATTCACAATTTTCTTCCTTAGAATTGAGATCATGATATTCTCATGAATCCCCCCCCACCATGGTGTTACGCCGGAGCGCTTGTTATGATGCAGCTGATGTCCCGAATTAAAACAAGGGCAGAATCGTTCTCATGTAGCAATGAGATCGCATACAGGTATGAATATATTAAGAATAATCATGCAGCCCTACTGTCTAGCAGTAAGCACGTGTGTGTGCACGTGTGTGTGCACGTGTGTGTGTGGTACCTCAGCACTGCCCCAGTACCAGATGGCCCTGAGGACATTGTGATTGGCCAGGGCGGCCGTCAGCTGATCTCTGCCTCCAGACACGATGCTGACCAGACCTGCTGGCAGCTCAGAGGCCTGCACCACCTAGAGGTGTAGAGGGGGTGTTACCACCCAGAGGAGGGGTAGAGGGGGTGTTACCACCCAGAGGAGGGGACGAGGGGGGTGTTACCACCAAGAGGAGGGGTAGAGGGAGGTGTCACCACCACATACAGGGGATTAGAGCGTGGCCGTTTCTCAATATGCGTTCTTGACTGTACTTGCGTTCTAGCGTACTTATGAAACGTCATCATTCACAATCTTTTTTTTTTTAAGAGTTTATGAAGTGAGAATATACAGTAGTTGTTCAAATTCAAAGTTCAAATATGTAGTAAATGTATCAAGATGGAGTCTAGTTTAGAATTTGCTCCCAAGGTTTGGGAGATGTGAGCGCCAGCTAAATGTGGGACAGTCATCATACCTCGCCGGTCAGCAAGCATTCATACTCGGCAAGTCCTTTTGGGATTATCCGCTAGCTCTGTAATAGTTAAACATTCTATGTTATTAGTTTTGGGCCTATCTAACGGGAAATCTTTAATCGGGGCAACGTTACTGTAAGATGTAGGCTATGGCGGTAGGCCATAGCTTTATATTTATATTACAGCGGCGTATTTTACTTTGAAGGAATTGTTTGCTTGTGTTGTTCCTTATTGTACCGCTACGGTACAATCGTCATTGTAATATAGCCTACTAACGTAAGAGTTACTTTTTAAAGAAACTGCGTAGCTTTAGTTTGCCTAGCCATACATGGAACCTAACACAAGTAGTATCCACTTGAAATAACGTGAACTTGGGGTCTGGATAATAAAGACATTAAATCAGTTCACAGTAATATCCTAGGCTCTTAGGGACCCACACACAGGCCAAGTGCTTTAAGATAGACTGACTGCAGCTACCACCTGGCAGTGGTGCACAAATCAATGGATGTTTTAAATGTTTTCAAGCTTATAGTAAACATATCTTCTGGCATGGATCTTGTGTTGTTTTGTTTCTTATTATTTATTTCAGGTTCTAGTAACATTTCTGGCTGTACCTTTTTAACTTTAACTGTGAACATTAAAGCCAGAAGTTTTGAGAGAGGAAACAATGTCATAATGGACAAACCTGTGTTTGTCCATTAGAGTATTTCCCTGGGTGGAAGTTCCAGGGTGGTGTAATCAGACTATAGCCTATTATATACAGTATACTTAAAGGTGCAGTCAGGGAAGTTGTAGAAGGATTGTTGATGTTTTAACTGGATCAAAACAAAAAAGCCTCTCCCTTTAATTTCCTAAAGCATTTCCAATGGCCATTATTTCCCCAAAACGGGCAGCAGGACCTTGATAGATGTCCCTGAATATGACAAAGTGTGCCGACTTCACCTTATAGATCACACGCTGTCTCACCAACCCATAAGCTGCATACTTTTAAAACCCTGATGGTGAGATTGGTTGCTACGGCCACACTCTACCTGGGCGAAGGCCAGCGCCGGCACGGGATGCCTATCGCCGGGCACCATGACGACTGCGTTGCCCATGGCGACGGCGGCCCCAAGCAGCGTCACCATGGAGAGGAGGGGCTGGTCGTCGGGCAGGACCAGTCCGACCACACCCAGGGCCTCGGGCACGGAGAAGGCGGAGCCAGGCTGGGGGAGGGGCTTAGCACCAGGAAGAGTAAGTTAACAACATGTGAGATGCTCTTTTGTTATAACGCTGTGTTGTCATGGTACCAGGTGTAACCATGCCCTATAACGCTGTGTTGTCATGGTACCAGGTGTAACCATGCCCTATAATGCTGTGTTGTCATAGTACCAGGTGTAACCATGCCCTATAACGCTGGGTTGTCATGGTACCAGGTGTAACCATGACCTATAACTGTAGTCATAACAACACAAACCATCTCTCACCAGCAGCGCCCCCTGGGGCAGGTCGCAGTGCGCCGCCCAATCACAGAGCCTGCTGACGCTCAGCTCCACCTCCTTGTTGGCCTGGTCCAATGGGAGGCCGGTCTGGGCGCTGAGTGATGCAGCCATGTCCCGCCCCCTCCCCTCCAGGGCCCGGGCCAGAGAGAGGAGGCACTGAGCACGTGCAGACGCTGGCCTCTTCTCCCACCTGAAGATATGGAGAGAGGGGAGGCTACCGCCTTAGAGCAAGGCACTACAGGGTTAGAGGGTCTATTGCCTTAGAGGACCTCTGTGTGTGTGTGTGTGTGCTCTCACCCAGGCTGCACTCTCACAGCAGCCTCCACGGCGTCCCGAACATCCTTCCTCCCTCCCTCTGGACAGTAGGCCAACACACCATTGCCCTCTGGTGGCTGCACCACCACACTGCGCCCTGACTCTGACTTGCACAGCTTCCCTCCAACAAGCTGCAGGTAGGTCTTAGGGACACTGGGTGGTGGGAGACAGACAACATGGCTGCCACCAGGAGACAGACTGAAGGAGACAACATGGCACTAGCTAGGGCTGCTTGATTATGGGGGGAATAAAAATCATAACCACAATTATTTTGGTCAATATTGAAATCACAAATAATAGCTTTAAGCTGGCAACAGTTCCAGAGACTCACGACCCCGGCCATCACCAGAGGCAGAAGTATTTGTGTCTGTGCTGGACTACGGTGATGTTTATACATGCATACCTCTGCTCAGTGTCTGCAGATGGACACACACACACACACACACACACACACACACACCTGGAGGGCTCTTCGCCTAGGGGGATGACAACAGGGGGCGCTGTGGTGCCAAACTGGCTGTAGTCCATCAAAGAGGAGGAGCAGCGAGGGAGAGGAGAGGAGGAGGAGGGACGCAAGTACTGGTAGAGACCCTGCAGCAACACACAGTACAGTGCCCCCTACAGTCAGGAGGTGGTAAGACCTCAGACCATGCTCACCAAGGTCAGCCAATCACAGAGAGCGTACCTGCTGCCCCCCGTCAGTACAGGAGCTGATGTGCTTGTGTCCGGTCACGGGGAGGGAGGGGTCTGAAACGGGGAGGGAGTTCACACACACCAGGCCCACCTGCAGGCTGCACACACACATAACATACACACACAGTACAATATGTGTATGTAGGATGGCTGTGTGTGTGTGTGTGCGTGTACCTCCTGCCTGCCTCCAGAGCCAGGCTGAGGTCTTCTGTCCACACGGAGGCTGAGAGACCCTGGGGGCTGTGGTTCCCTGTCACCATGGAGACACCCTTGTCACACATGACGACCAGAGATACATGTCTCATGCACCACTGACAGACAGACAGGCTGAAGGCCTTCAGAGCTGCTAAGTGTAACTAGCATATGAGAACATACAGGTACTATTATATTATTAATATCAATATTATATAGAGTAGGTGTGTTCCCAATGAAGCCCCCAGTCACACCCCTATTCACACCCCTATTCACACCCCTATTCACACCCCCAGTCACACCCCCAGTCACACCCCCAGTCACACCACGGGAGCATGTGTGAACATCAGACGATGGCTAACACAGCTCATCCTCAGCAGAAATAAACACTGATCACATGATGGAGCTCTTACAGAGCAAGGCCATCTAATAGTAGACCTGCCTGTCTGCCTGTCTAGATGCCTGTCTAGATGCCTGTCTACCTGCCTGCCTGCCTGTCTAGCTGTCTAGCTGCCTGCCTGTCTGTCTAGATGCCTGTCTGCCTGTCTAACTGCCTGCCTGCAGTATACCAAGTCCTATAGACCACCTGTCTGTGTGTGTGTCTGTGTGTGTGGGTATGTACAGTCCGTTACCCAGGGCAACGCCCTCAGCGGTGCTCCTGAAGGTGAGGAGGGGGAGGAGGGGCAGGTGGGTGTGGCCGGGGGGTGGGGCCACCACACAGAGGGAGGAGGGGCCCAGCCCACGCAGAACTGTGGGGGGGTACTGAGCCCCCAAGGAGGGGGGCGCACACGACTGGATCAGCTGAGCGCACACACACACACACACACACATACACACACACAACCTCTGCATTACCCAGTATATATCCATATAAACCCATCATAACCTCTGCATTACCCAGTATATATCCATATAAACCCATCATAGCCTCTGTATTACCCAGTATATATCCATAATAACCCATCATAGCCTCTGTATTACCCAGTATAACCCCATATAAACCCATCATAGCCTCTGTATTACCCAGTATATATCCATATTAACCCATCATAGCCTCTGTATTACCCAGTATAACCCCATATAAACCCATCATAACCTCTGCATTACCCAGAATATATCCATATTAACCCATCATAGCCTCTGTATTATCCAGTATAACCCCATATAAACCCATCATAGCCTCTGTATTACCCAGTATATCCCCATATAAACCCATCATAGCCTCTGTATTACCCAGTATAACCCCATATAAACCCATCATAACCTCTGCATTACCCAGTATATATCCATATTAACCCATCATAGCCTCTGTATTACCCAGTATAAACCCATCATAGCCTCTGTATTACCCAGTATATATCCATATAAACCCATCATAGCCTCTGTATTACCCAGTATAACCCCATATAAACCAATCATAACATTTGTATTACCCAGTATAACCCCATATAAACCAATCATAACATTTGTATTACCCAGTATAACCCCATAAAAACTCATAATAGCTTCTGTATTACCTAGTATAACCCATATAAACCCAGTATAACCTCAGTATAGCCAAGTACAGCCCAGTATAACCCATATAAACCCAGTATAACCTCAGTATAGCCAAGTACAGCCCAGTATAACCCATATAAACCCAGCAGACTGACTGTGGCTCCAGAGGCCAGGGCCTGCTGCACCACAGCCTCTGCCTGCAGGCGGTGGGCCTCGCTGGGCAGGGAGACGCTCCTCAGGCCCCCCATCCTGTCCTGGAGGCGGAGCACCAGGCTGGCCTCCACGCTCTCCTGCACACACAACAGCCAGCCGCCCTGGAGCAAGGCACAGGCTAGGTTAGGGGTTCTATTCCCTGGTGGAGCAAGCCACCAACACTGCCAGGGTTAGGGTTCAGAGGTCACCTGTGAGGCGGGGCAGAAAGCAGCCTCCATCACGGCCTCTACAGCGCTGTCCAGGTCCGCCGACTCAAACACAATGAAGGGAGAGGCCACATCCCCCTGGGGGAAGAGGCTGAGGGGTACGCCCAGCCCTGCTGTGGCCCGGCCCAGGGCCACGCCCTCCTGGGGGGGGGGGGTTAACGACAAGGTCAGTCATCCTCCAGAACGCTTGTTAACTTCCTGCTCAAACCAACACTCTCCGCACATTGAAACGTATTGCAAGGCCAAGGGCATTGTTGTTGTGAGCGGCGTTCGCCACTTCATTTATGTTCCTATTCATTATCTTAAATTAGCTTAGAAAATATACCTTCCTTTTTAAAAGGCTGATTTCTAGTCCACACAATCGACTGATACCGATAAATGGTGAATTGACAGCCAGATCCGATTTCCATATCGGCCATTAGAAAAGGAACATCAAACTACCACCCATCTCGTATCTAGCGGCCAACACATCATCCATGCCTCCCTAATTAACGTTGAATGTCTCCGTGCTAAATAAGAGACCATGTAGAACGTAGTTATACGTAGATAAACACCTGGGGGCTGCCAGCGTAGCACAGGCGGGCCACCCCGGGGTCCTGGGCCAGGGCCACGCCCACCTCCACGGGGGAGCCTGTCAGCACATTCAGAGCCCCGGCCGGAAGACCCGCCTCCACAGACAGCTGGGCCAATAGGAGGGCCGGGGGGGTGGCGCCCAGGCCCGGCACCATGACAACAGCGTTCCCTAGGGGCAGAAGAATCGTCTGAGTGGCTGTTTGTCAGTGTTATCTATACTGACACGGCAACAGCTGCATCTGGCGTACTGGACCTTTAAAGGTGCATTTGGAGAATATGGTGTGTGTGTGTGCATACTGTATGCTAATGTGTGTGTGTGTACACATACTGTATGCTAATGTGTGTGTGTGTGTGTGTGTGTGTGTACATACTGTATGCTAATGTATGTGTGTGTGTGTACACATACTGTATGCTAATGTGTGTGTGTGTACATACTGTATGCTAATGTGTGTGTGTGTGTGTGTGTGTATACATACTGTATGCTAATGTGTGCGTGTGCATTACCCATGGCGAGCGCAGGCAGGACTTTGTGCACGAGGGAATGCAGTGAACCGTCATCTGAGAGCACCACCACCACCACACCTGGAACACACACACACACACACACACACACACACACACACACACACACACACAGGCCACCAGGCGAGCAGAGCACTTTAACACACGTCAGGCTGTTTACATGTAAACCACCCAGGCACACACACACACACACACTGTCACGCTGCAGTACCACCCCACCCACCTAGGGGACTCCAGCCCGGCAGCTGGCTGTCCCTGAGCCGTGCCCAGCTGGCTTGGTACTGGGCCAGGCGCACCAGAGCGGCGGGGGGGAAGGGGGTACGCTGGCTCAGCTGGCTCAGCTCTGACACACACTGGCCATGCTGCGACACAACGCTGCCCCACCTGGCGGGAAGCGGAAGTACAGCGACAGGGGTTAGAGAAGGGTGGGGGGGTCCACTCAGCTAACTCCATCCTCCACTGAGGTTAGTGTCACCTCAATGTAGCTACTACTATTTATACCACATGACACGTGTGTGTTAGTGTGTCCTTTATAGATCAGTAGTAACATGTACCTTAGTGTGTCCTTTATAGATCAGTAGTAACATGTACCTTA
>JAODOY010003331.1:0-11597 GCA_025399855.1 Forbesichthys papilliferus | reverse complement strand
GTCCAACTACTGACAAATGTACTACATGTAAGTCGCTTTGGATAAAAGCGTCTGCCAAATGCCGTAAATGTAAATAAAACAATTATCTGTCAATAATCTTGAATAGAATTGTATAAATAGCAAGGGTTTGTCCATAAAGCCAAAGAATGTACAGTATATACCTATTTATTCATAAACTTAAAACGTTTAAGCCAATTACCTCTCTATTCGCGTGTCTCCTGTCACGGTCTGCCTGCTTTTAAGTACAGGTGACGTGATATATGCTACACCACTGTCCTCCCACTCAAAGCAAAACACTCGAGTTTTATCGGTCAAGCTGAAGGAGGGACATTTTCAGGGTGTAGCAATATGTGAATTGTCGAGCAGCAGTGACTGACATCATCTGCAGGTGCTTCTGGAGAAAATGTGAGATCACAGCACAGGCACAAAACATTTCTTTCAACCTCAACATCCATTTTATAAGCCATTACGCAAACATGTCTCTCCGTCTTCATAAAGTATGAATGTTTCATCAAGTCTCTATGATAGTTGTTGGATACTTGCAAGGCAACTGTGTCTCTGGGTCCATAAAGCCCCATACAAGGCACATCTCTTTAAGTGCTAGTAAACCTTTTCATGAATCAAACTAGTCAAAGTTGAAAGATAAGATCGTAAAATCGTCTGTCACAAAGTAGGAGAATTATTCTTGACAAGGCTCAACAATAAAACAATAATGACAACTGACAAGAACAGTGTTCAGATATGGTCATAGTACAGTACCTATTTTAATTTGTTTAGGCTGATGATCGCAGAGGGAATAAAACATTTGTTTTTGTACAGGTCCAGCAGATACTCTTCTAGGCCAGGATATCTTTGTAGCAAGCAAAATGTATTTATATGGCACTTTAAAAATACAAAAAAGTAGTCACAACGTGCTTTAGAGAAAAATTAATATAAAACATGAAATGTACAGCACATATATGACCCAAATAAAACAATAAAATCAACATAAAATACAAATAAAACAATTAAATCAATGTCAATGTCGGTTTTCGAAAGCCAAAGAGACCAGTGTGGGTCAGGGACAGTGGCGAAGCCTGTCTGATGGGCAGAGGTAGAGCATTCCTAAGTGCAGGAGCTGCCACAGCAAAGCCACGATCCCCCTTCAGTTTTCGCCTTGCTCTGGGCACACTCAGGTCAGCTGACCAGCAGGTGGGTGAATAAAAGTGTGGCATCTCAGAGATGTATGGTGGAGCTAAACCATTTAGGCCCTAAAAAGTCAACTAAATCATTTTTAAATGGATCCTAAAATGTATGGGCAGCCGGTGTAGTGAGGCCAGGATGGGGGAAATGTGCTCGTGTTCCAGTTAAAAGACGTGCGGCTGCGTTTTGCACCATTTGGAGACGGGCAACAAGTGACCCACTGACCCCCACATACAGTGCATTACAGTAATCCAACCGAGGTAGGTTGTAACAATGGAACCATTTGATATAACAAATGTATGTGTAACAAATGTGTGTGTGTGTGGGAGTATGGGTGTGTGTGGGTGTGTATGGGCAGAGAAATGTGACAAAATTATTTGTAAATACCATTACCATGATTCACAATATATTTCACAATATACAATTGAATTTGTAATACTTTTTTGCTAAAGCAGAAATGATCAATATTGATTCACACAGATCATTCATATGAGTCAAACACATTTTTCTGCACGGACGGTTATACCAGGCTACCAAAGAACTAAATCAGCTCTAAATTGATCAACGCCAGAGGTCATCAAAATCACTTACTTATAATTTGATTTATATTTGATATGTACAGTATTCTATGAATTTAGAGTTTGGGTTGACTCATATTTCTACATGCAAACAAAAGAAATACACATATAGGCTAACACAGCTGTATTTGTTCAGCAAACGCATACTTGCTACTTAAGGCCTACACTTAGATCCTACTGCAGTTACATTGGTTCAGTACTTTGAGAACATCTTTGTGAGGAAGAATCTGCTAATTGGCGATGCACAGCTGTGACATCCCTGGCCTGGATGTGTATGATGGCATTTAATTAGCCTTCATTGTCATCACCTGGCCGGGCATTAAACGTATGCGGCATCCATTCTTTCCATCCTGGTGCCACATCTTCAGTTGTTTTATTTGTATTATGTTAAGTTAATCAATTATGTTAACTTTCTTAAAGACAAGTGGCAGCTCAATTTTTTTATGTTGTAAGGGTTGCAACATAACACAGCCAAACACTGTTTGTTGCTAGTTAAATTAATCTGTGCTTGAATGTTTCATGGATCCAATGAAGGCATTGAATGCGTGGTTGTACTTTTTGTATCACTGATTAGCTCTCCTTCTCTGAGGTGTGCTCTGATTGGGCAACATGTGTTGGATCCTGGAGGTTACCAAGTGAAATAATGGAATGGGGTGTTTGTTGGCCTATGTATTGTGGCTAAATGGTAATCATGACTGATATATATTTATTTATTTATATACAGACTGGATGGCCCAGTGTACGGTATGAGGAGGCACATGGCCACATTGAATTAATATGAGGCTGGCCCAGCTCACGCACTTAAAAGCAATTTTACAGAGCTTTGGCTTTTACAAAATAGAATGATTCACACAACACGATGCTCCTCACGCGGGGGAGTAGTATTGCGGATGCTGTCGCTGCGGTTGTGTCAGATGAGGAACAGGAAGGGGTAGTCCACTGTGAACCTGGGAAAGGTCATGATGGATAGCAGGCAGACGGAAAAAGATTTGTGACCAAAATATTTATTAAAAAGATTTAGCAGTGTTACCACCTGGCTCATGGGCCGTAAACCAAACAAACCAAACTCTTAACTAACAAACAGAATAACATAGAATGGGGTGTGAATGTCTGTAGGCATAAGTACTGAATATATGTGGTGCGTGTTGCATGCTAACCAGACTAAGCCACAACCCAACACCAGCATGTGTGGTGCCAGGAGAGTCACACCAGACAGTGTGCTGGAACACACCTCTTTAAGTGATCTGCCCAGGTGCCCTTAATCAGCCTAATTAGGACCTTTACAGCCAATACAGACCACAGGCCTGCTAAAACAAAGCAGGGCCGTGACAGCAGGCCTTAAACAGACAGGTCCTTAAAAGTCTGGGGGATTAAGAGTGACTCTGTTAGTAGTAAAATGTACACATGCTACTGCATTATTAATATGATTTAGCATTAGAAATAAAAGCTACTGGGATGTTGGGGCAGCTCCAAAGAGTTAGTTTTCCCTCTGTGGCATTAAAACGTATTAAACATAATTTGGTACTACATGCAGATAATCAGTTGCATATGTCAACAGCATATTTACTTGCTTATCCAAAACATTGTCATTTAGAGACAAAGAACATGTTTAGTATGTTGAAACATGATCTCTGGAGGAAAAAGGTGTGCAATAGCCTACATGACTTGTGAGTAGGCTAGTCCACAAGATTTTCAAAGCAGTGACCATAACAATCTCCATCCCTGTGCCTACTGGTGTCTTTCAACTCACCACTGCTGTTTGGTTCTAGGAAATTATAAATTATGTTGTATAGCCTAACTGTAATTTACAGTTTTAACCAATAGGTGGCAGCATTGACCAAGTAAAGCACAACAGTTATCCTTACATGACCATAAGTAAATCAATTGAAGCTTGAACGTATCCAAAATTAGAACTTTAAGCCGTTTCTTCCTTATAAAACTGCATATCTTAAAAATAGAGGCTATTATAATATGTTTTAACTTCCCACCTCTAGTTCTTGATTTTATAAATGTGGTTAAAACCACCAGTTGGATTTTGGTATGAAACTGTTAAGAGTTGGAGATCATGCCCTCTCCCATACATGAATTATGAGTGACTGGCACCTCTGTCACGTTAACTTGCTGTTAATAACAATACAATAATTCATATCTGTATGTGGGAGTATACACAAATCATTGGATGAATAACACACATTGATGGTGAGTTATGTTGTGGTCTCGGGTTAGTTGTAATGTCACCCATATGTATGTGTGTGTGTGTGTGTGTGTGTGTGTGTGCTCGTGTGTGTGTCAGGGGCTGGCTGTCCAAAGCCCCTCAAAGTGTACTGTAGCCTACAGTAGTCCTGTGGTTCTCAGACTGGTTTATCCTCCATTTCAATTAAGTTAAAAGCTCAAGTAAACCCCTCTTCTGGACTTTTTTCATTAAAAACCGTTTTGATCAATGACCGATTTGCTCATATAAAAAAGGAGTAGGCCTATTGAATGTCAATGGTTGCTTCAAACCTGCTAACTTACATGATACTAATGATACCTGTAATCGGGCTAAGAGAAAACGGATCTGAAAAGCCTATAGTCCCTCATACTGGAGAAAGCTTGTTGATATATTTGAACAAAGACGCCTTTCCCTTCAATGCCATGTTTTATCAACCAGAAGGGGCATCGGGGAATTGCAACTGGAATTAATGCTACACATAACTTTTCTTCCTGCATATCCAAAAGTCATCAGAAAAAAATATAAATGTAATATTCACTTTTACAATTAACCTTTTGAAATCCTGTCACATAGAAAAAAACATGATCTAGTTGCTACAGTTTCTGCCAGTGACAGAATAAACACTTCAGACAGATTTAGCATACAAAGTATTTTAATAGATAACCTGGGTTGAAAAAACCCGTAGAATCACTGGAAGACACTGCAGCATACGTACATTGTATTCACGTCCTCCATAAACAAGTCTCGGTATTAACGTTTATCAAAAAGGTAACAAGGAGGAAAAGTTGTCTTATTTGTTGTCCTTATGAGACTGCAAAGCATTCAAAACATTAGTTTTTAAATATACAAATTTGTTGCCAAAAATAAATATTAATCATTAGACATTTATCAAAAAGAACACACAAAAACAAGATAAATTCAAAAGGTGACATTATTTACAATTGTGCGTGCCAAGTTGACAACCTGTTTACGGCGGGTAGGCTGAGCTATAACTGAAATACTCCCAATAGTGCAGCTAAGAATCTACAGCATAGCTTCACAGAATGGAGAGATATATTGTTACTCACAATTTGGTGCTTTCAGTTAGATTGTGCAAATATACTGATTTTGAAGCCAATAACTCATAACTCAAGGTTTAAAACATTACACAAAATGTGTATATTCCATGGAAAATGTGACATTTATGCAATGAAAAAGGCTCAATCAATTGAAATGCTGATTATCAAGATTAAGGCTTAGTCGCAGACAAAAAATTGGGTAAATGCAACATTTTACATCTTGACTGTCATGAAATTACAAAATTATTGTCATCTAGACAGATACATTTGACAAAACCTTCCATGACTGTAGACTGCAGAACCTTAACACGTAAATTGTACACCCCCTGTGAGGAGAGTGGGGGGAATAAAGCTGTTTGAACCACTTTTATACACATATTTTTAATTCACATCAGTGATTCTCATTCCTAGTCCTGGAGATCCACTGTTTTCGATGTCTCCCTGCTTCAACACACCTGATTCAAATGATTGGGTCATTACTAATCTCTGCAGGAGCAGGAAAACAATCAATTTTTTTTAATCGAGTGTTTTGGAGAGGGGAGACCTCTGCATCATGCAGGTCAATGAGTCCCCTGGACCAGGGTCAATGAATCATTGATTTACATTATTTATTCACTTATCGTGGCTGTCATATTAGTGAAATCTAAATATTATTAATGTTTCCTCTTTAATGAATTTAAAAATAACTTTTTACAGTAAAATATTTGTCCAAAAAAATCCATGTGTACAAAACAGTCTATGTATATGACTTGCATAAAATTCTCTATATCCAAAAGTGCTTAATAAAATTAATGTCTACCAATTGTAATCCTTAAAAAAACAAAGAAAGACTTTCTCCAAATTGTTTTTGATTGTCATGCCATAGTCCGTTCAACCTGAGCATTATGTGTGACCCCTCTACTGTGTCAAAGAGGTATTTTACTCATACATATTCTGGAGTCTTAATAAAAAATAGTATTTTGTAATGTTGTAACGCTGGTGTGTGTATGTGTGTGTGTGTGTGCGAGCGCATGAACGTGTATGTAATATGTAATGTTGCGTATATTAATGCACAGTTCTGATTTCAGACATTCTTGTGGTACTCTAATGAGGTCTCTGAGGCGTCAAACCTGTTCGACCAGCGACCCACCATCCTATTGCATATAGACATAGGGGCTGGCCTTGTGGTGCCCCGTACTCATCAGACAAGGCATGGCGTTCCTGGGCCCAGCCACAACGGCCTGGCCCATGTCATGGCCGCCGCCCGACCACGGTGGGGAGTCCATGGGCTCCCGCTTAATCGACTGCACCATGGCGTGACCTTTGACCTCGTATCCTCCGTGCCTGGTGCCGTAGCCCGGGTGGGCGTAAGCCTTGTTATGGGGGTCCTGCGCTGGGTTCGCCGCCGCGTAGACGTCCAGGAGGTTCACTGATTGGCTGCTGCACAGGGGGTCCGAGTGGGAGAGCTTCTGCGGGCTGAACTGGCCGTCGTCGATGATGACAGTAACGCCGGGGTCTTTGTGGTCCTTCGCGCCATTGCCGACTGGGTAGTTGTGGTAGTGTCCGTTGGTGTAGGGTGTGCCGAAGCTCGCCTTGCCCCGCTGGCACGGCGAGTACTGGCGTCCGTAGTAGTCCTCCTCAGTCTTTAGCTGGAGGCCGTACGGCCCGCCGGCATAGCGCCGGTCCACGGGAGCCTCCGCAAGGTCGCGGCACGCCCAGGCCCGGCCGTACGTGTCACACCCGTTCTCCGAGTCAGAGTCGTGCTCCACCTTGATGGGCGGCACCTCAGGCGGCATCAGGTGGGCGTCGTAGCCGTAGCCGCCGCCGCCTTCGCTCTTCACCGGCTCCACGCAGTACGCGTCCGGGTCTGCCGGGCTCTGGATGCCACCGCCATACACCCTGGAGATGAACACGTCGCCGTGGCAGCCGGGACTCAGGCGGTGGTACGGCTTCCCGTAGGGCCCGGCTTTGTTCGGCCGGTTGGAGGGCAGGTAACCACCACCACCACCGCCTCCCTGAACTTGACCCTGGCCTGCCCGGCACGGCCCGGAGCTGGGCCGCAAGGGCCACCCGCTGCCCAGGCCCTTGTGGGGAGTCGTGGAGGCCTTGCAGTAGTTAAGCGGCTCCTCCTGGCCGTAGTACTTGAGGCTGTCCTTGGAGAGCGGGGTCCAGGGGGAGTGCTGGCCGGCGCCGCGCTGGCCTTCGCCGGGACCGGGGGTCGGGCAGGGGAGCAGGAGAGGATCCCCCATGTCACCCCCTCCACCGCTGAGGTGGGGTCGCCTGAAGTGATCCCCTCGATTGCTGCAGGAACAAGGGGAGGGACAGAGAGCGGATGTGGGGAGGAAGAGAGAGAGAGAGAGCGAGCATTATTAGTCAGGTGATGAGCGCCGCTGAGGTGCTTTCAAATTTGGCAGACGTTTGTGGGGCCAACATGTTTTATATTTGAATGTTGTAATGTCAACATTCCAACCTTGGATAAAACTTTGTTCAGCGTCCGTGTGGAGAACCACCTCCTAGGAACATTTGCAAGCGTTCACAAATGTCCGCTGCGAACTCAAAGTAACCGTGTTCGCAAACTTTTGGCTCTGTTTGTCAATTTGAGCGCGCATCTCTGTTGCCTTATCCCCAGATGGAATAGACGTCTTTATAATCGATGTGTGCTGCTGTCCGTGTTAATAGCTTACAGCCCTCTACTGATGGACGAATGAGTCAAAACACAACTATCTCGGATGGGTTCACTTCAGGCCGCGATATCGAGCTTTCCAGAAGTGACTCATCCATCCCAGGATCATTTTCACCTAACAATTGAGAACTGAAGCGCTGCCAAAGTCCACAGAGCATCAGGAATTCTACACTGAACTGCTCTGGCTCACAGTAGTTCCTATATGGCAATCCTCGTGTGAATTTGTACTATTTTATACTCTAGAACAACATTCATTTCCCTCTGTCTATCAGGTGATGTTTTGATTATTTTTGTATGGAAAGGGTCTATTGGATGTCTGGCGATTATTATTATTATTACTGTTTTATCTTTAAAAAGGTATGTTGCTGTTTACCACCCCTGATAAAAACAATTATAGTTAGATTAGATAGACTTTATTAATCCCACTGTGGGAAAATTATGTTGTTTACAGCAGCTCCATGTTAAGAATAATACACGTAAAAATCTAAAAAAAAGAATAGCAAAGGTGAATAGTAATAAATACAATTATAAACTATACACTATAAATGTCAGTGAAAATACAGTACAGATGCATACATTGTACACAGTTAAATAGCAGATGCAAAAAATCGCCAAACAATGACAAAACTGTTAGTGACAGTGTTGGTATTATGGTTCATACATTATCAGCACATTTTTTGTTGCCGAATTAAAAAGACTGACTGCTGGGATGAACGACCTGCAATGGCGCTCTGTCTTGCAAGATGATCGGTTTTCGTTGACTGGGGGCAACGCTTGATATAGGCACGGATATGAGCTATTTCATGAAAGCCAGAGCCACGAAGGTAACATAGCTATAGTAACTACGTTACCTTCGTGGCTCTGTTTTTTTATGTTTAGTTTTTTGCATTGAAGGTGGCAATTCTCTGTTAAACGACATTGTCTCTGCCACAGTCTCCCTTACCCTTGATCAATTGCAGCAATGGGCCCTCCTCCCCTGTCCGCTGCCTTGCTTTTGCCCCTCATCAGCAAGGTCTTCATCTTCATCTCGGTGATGGAGGGCAACAGCAGGGGCACGGCCACGCAGAACAGGCCCAGCTGCGGGGGCAGTTGGGCCCCGCTGGCGGACCTCTTCTTCTGCCCGTGGAGGAACTTCAGCCTGCCCTGGAACTGCATGGTCTGTGGCGAACATGAGAACATTCATGTTACAGTAGCTAGCTGCCGTCGTTACACATGAGAATGCACACGGTCGCTGTTCCAGTAGCTAGCTGCCATCGTTACACATGAGAATGCACACGGTCGCTGTTACAGTAGCTAGCTGCCGTCGTTACACATGAGAATGCACACGGTCGCTGTTACAGTAGCTAGCTGCAGTCGTTACACATGAGAATGCACACGGTCGCTGTTACAGTAGCTAGCTGCAGTCGTTACATATACATTAGTGTCGCAGAGCCAGCCTTCACTTGCGTTAAATCTGGGACACGGCGTGGCTAACTGCGTCACATCCCGGTGATAATTGTTCATGTCAAGAACGTTGTAGTTTGTTGTGAAACTCTAGTGTTTAGTTTTATGTGTAACCTCTCAGTGAACTACTGCTTTCGTGCACGACAAACTAAGACTTTCTTGACTGAAAGAATTTTCTTTTAAATAGTCAAACATCATGTGTGTACTTCGTGTCACAAAGCACTCTATATCAATGACCAAATCAGATGTTAAACGTGAGGAATCGGTAAACACGAGACTGCCAATCAAAATACCTCCTTGATCAGTCGGCCAATGCTGTGTCCTAGACTTTACATGAGTAAAAAGTAGCTCTGACACAAACACATATTGACTGATGTGACTGATCTGTCCACACATCCCTGAGCCACAAATCACCATTTTCACCTAGACAGCATGCATGTCTTTGGACCTTTGGAGGAAATCACAGAAGTCCACACAAAATCCACGCAGGAGTTGGACTGGACTGTCTTGTGAGTTGACAATGTTAAACAATACCGGCTGACTGTATTTACGTTTTTAAATAACAGCCCAGAGAACACATCAGAGCTCTCAGAACTGTTGTTACTTTAGGACCGTCATATTGTACAGAGACTAAAATGTGGTCATTGGTATGGCCAAAGAATGAGCGTAATGTTTTTAGTTGGTAGTTTCTGTGCTGTATTTAACAGGAACAAAAAACAAAAACAACCAGTGGGTCAGCAATAATTACTCACTGTATGGCTAAAAGTTCTTTAAATATTCCTTGTAAACAATGTCGTAAAAAGTCGAAGCGGTTCTTTTGTCAAAATAACATCCATGAGGACAATGAACTCTGCTAGCCCTCTTGGTTCCCTATATCATCACACTACACAGTTTTTGTTTTTTTGTGCCTGGATTCCAACCAGACAGGTTGGTGGACAAAGCTACTAATCTATAACCTGACACGGCAGATGGATTGTTAGTCACAAGTTCATCTGGGGAGCAGTACATCAGAACTGTTTGAAATGGGCAGGCACTTTAAAACGTTGTCAGTTGATCGGATGTACAATCTGGTAATTTTCGCTGTTGGCAAACCTAAACCACGCCCGTATAGCTATCAATATGACGCTGTTTGGTAAATTATGTTGCTAATCGGACACAATAGCAATTAATTATAGGCTTTCCCAACTGATTTTCATGGCAAAGTTAAACTGAAGCTAGCGAGACAATCCTGATCTCGCTAGCTTGTTTAACTGTAGACTAATATATCCCTCCCTGTCTACAGTAAATACCCATCGCCTCATGCTTTTTAACAGAGCTATAAAAAAGTTAATTCACTGCATTTTATAAAAACAGCTGGCTATGTGTCTTTGTGTCAAATTGGATCTATCAACCTTTTAAATTTGCTCCTATTTCTCTGTTTCCAATAGTGTCATACGTTACTGTATGTTCTTTGTGTAGCTACAAAGACTACAAGGTTATAGGAAAGTGTCGCCACTCGGCAGCCATCTTTGAAACGCCTCCTGGCAGTTATTAGGAAAACCTTACTGAAATGAATGGGATGAGAGCCATAACTGCACTGCCAATAGTCACCTGGACATGAAAACTGCACACAATCGCTAGACAAATAAAAAATACACACTTAAAATACTATTTTGTGACTTTACCCCCTAATAAGGTTTAAAAAGCTTTTTTCCAAGCAGGTTATACTTCTACTACGCATGCACGACAGTTGGCTTGCATCAGTTCAACCAATTAGTTAAATAGGTAGATGCTTGGCAGTTATAAAGCAGACGGCTCTTATGGGTGGAGGGGCGGGATACAGTATGTGCCTCTAACTGCCATATTTGCACATTCAGATTTCTCCCATAGAGCTCTATTCAAAATTATACAAGTGGCATGTCTCCAACAGTGTCTCTGGTTAGTTTGCTGGTTCTCTGACACATAATTCTGCTCACCAAGAAGCCCGAGGTGCTGTCCAACAGGCACCGGACCCTGGCTATGAAGCACCGGTTAAGGAAGGACAATAGCTCTGGAGGGACACCCCCAGCTTCTTGAGAATGGAACAGGCTGCTCACTACGAAGTCCTCGCCTGGAAGGATGACACAGACCAAAGAAAGAAAGAAAGAAAGAAAGAAAGAAAGAAAGAAAAAAAAAATAAAGAAAGTTACATACAAACAATAATAACAGAGAACGATATGCGTTGTATAAAGATGCCTATCTTCACCTGTAGAAGTAAACACATACATATCAATCACAGATAAAATAATATACAGCTCTGGAAAAAAATAAGAGACCACTGCACATTTTAAAAATGTATTATAATATAAATATAGCCTACAAAAAAATATATATACAGTATTTATACACTCTATATACAAAATAAAATAAAACAATTATAAATAAAAATACAATATATAGAACTATAAATAAATTTAAAAAATAAAATAAAATAAAAAAACAAT
>JAODOY010003330.1:0-11597 GCA_025399855.1 Forbesichthys papilliferus | reverse complement strand
TCTGTGCAATTTGAACAATGTTTGAAATTTTCTAAAAAAAAAAAATTTTAATTAAATTTTTTTACTTTGTATTACAACTCTATGTGCAATTTGAACAATGTTTGAAATTTTCAAAAAAAATAAACATTTTTTTCTTAAAAAATTGACTTTGTAGGACAACTCTGTGCAATTTGAACAATGTTTGAAATTTTCTCTAAAAAATTGAAAAAATGTCAAAAAATGAACTTTGTAGGGCAACATTATGTGCAATTTAAACAGTTTTAAAAAAAATTGAAATTTAATTTAAAAAATAGACTGTGTAGGGCATCTCTGTGGAATTTAAACAATGTTTGAAATTTTCAAAAAATGTATCAACATTTTATTGTGTATTACTGTGTAGCAGATGTGCAATTTAAACAATGTTTGTTTTTAAAAAAAAATTTTAAATATTAAATTTTTATTCAAAAAAATTGATTGTTAAGGTTATCTCTATGTGTCATTTGAAATAAAGTTTTAATATTGTTTTAGAAAATTTCAATTTTTAAACATTCTTTAACCCTTGTGCTGTCCTACGGGTCAAAATGACCCGTCGCACTTTCCAGTAGAGGGCAGCAACCACAACACGGACATATGACATTTCGCAGTTTGCTCCCTCTGCTGCTAGTCTGCTGAAATGCCTTAGGACCGCACAAGGGTTAAGTTGCACATAGAGATGCCCTACAAGCCAATAATTTAAAAAAAAGCTTTTATTTTTTAAATTTTTTTATTTGAAACATTGTTTAAATTGCACATAGAGATGCCCTACACAAAACACAGTCCATGATTTAAAAAAAAAATTTTAGATTGTTTTTAGAAAATTTTAAATTCCAATAACTTTTTTTCTGAAAGTTTAAACATTATTCAAATTGCTTTAATTAGTGAAATTATTTTTTGTGAATATTTTAAATTTCAATAACTTTTTTTCTGAATGTGTCAGAAAGTTCAAACATTGTTTAAATTGCTCAAACAGATGCTTTACAAAAAACACAGCCCATGCATTCTTTGAATAGTGTGAAAAGTGAAAGTGAAAAAAAAATTGGTGTATATTTTAAATTATAGAAGTTTTTTTCTGAATTGGTCAGAAAGTTCAAACATTGTTCAATTTGCACATAGAGATGCCCTACACAAAACACAGTATATGATTTTTTGAAATGAAGTAAAATAATTTTATGTGAATATTTCAAATTATAGAAGCTTTTTTTCTATGAATGTGTCAAAAAAGATTTGCATATAGACCTTGTTCTCCAAGTGCATTATGGGTCCAGACCCTGTTCTCCAAATGCATTATGGGTCCAGACCCTGTTTTCCAGATGAATTATGGGTCCAGACCTTGTTCTCCAGGTGCATTATGGGTCCAGACCCTGTTCTCCAAATGCATTATGGGTCCAGACCTTGTTCTCCAGGTGCATTATGGGGTCCAGACCCTGAACACACCTGCCTGGGTGTGGCAGGTGGACCTTAACTGCCGTTCCAACCCGCTGGGTGCTGCAGCTCTGTAACTGTTTGCAGATGGACACTAATAGTGGGCTGCCGCCTTGACACGTCAATCAATCAACCGTAGCGCTCTGCAGCCAACCGCTCCTGGCACGGCATCTTCACGTTGTACTGGCCTGAGGGCTGTGTGCATGCATGCGTGTGTGTGTGTCTTTCACATTCAAGGGAAACTGGACTCTTGCCACTCAAAAAGTACAAAACATTTCCATAACTATTCTCCCCCCCCTCTCTCTCTCTCTCTCTCTCTCTCTCTCTCACACACATTTGTCAGTGGCTTGTCTGTCTGGCTCGGAGGGTTCCCTGATCTCAGGGGGTTTCTCTCTCACCGCCGGCCAGAAGACGGCAGGGTCCGTGGATCTCCTTCAGTCCATTCAGTGACTACATGCAGGGAAGGGAGGGAGCAATTCTTTCTATATTAAAAACAAGTTGGTCTGGTATACCTTATAATCTACTCATATAATCTTTATTGTTGATGTGTGTCATCCATGAGACACACACACACACAGTGGCAAAAAGTAATGCAAGCAACCTGAGAGAACCTCATTAACAATTAAGGCTCCTAGGGGACAGTAGAGGATAGGGGGGTGAAGAGAGTTGGTTGTGTGTGTGTGTGTGTGTGTAGGGGGGCGGGGGGTCAAGATGCAGATGTTTCCGGGACACTTCAAAGCGCCGTGACTGGCACATGGATGTAAGCAGCGTTGGGCACTATGCATTACCCACCTGCAACCTGGCACAAAAGGGGATATCTCGCGTGCTGGGGCAGGAGGGGTGGGGTTATAAGGGGCAGCAGGACACATGCTCAGAGTCCAGACCTCAAAGGGCAGGCCGGGGCTGGCGGAGGTTTATTCACCATGCAGGGATCGCGCTCTGACGTCCGTTTGTGAGGAAACAGAATCGCTGCTGCCTGCAGCGGATGAATACTGTAATAACCTGATCACACCCGCCGTATTGAACGGCAGCACCTGTTGAGGACTTAGTTTGCGTTAATTTGGTGGCTGTTTCTTTACGTCGCAGCACAAAATCAACATCAGGCATACAATACGCAAATTATAGGGTTTTACTGTTTAATGTCAAAAGCTTACTGGGTGGAATTTGGAAAAACAGCTGATTAGTGGACGTACCAGTACCAGCTATTACAAAAAACACACATTAATGATTAATTAGGCCATTTTAATGTAGAGAATAACGAGGAAATAAAGAGATTCAATATTATATAGATTATGTCAAGCATGTTTCTGGGTGAATTATGAATGTGTGAGCGTTTCGAAATAAGAAGGGGAAAATCGAAGCACATTTACGACAGGAGCCTATTTTACTTAGCGCCGTTTCGCACAACATTATAATTTAGGGGCCCCCTCTGGATGTCGATGAAGAGAGCGCAGTCTTGCTCTCTACGTTTAAAACGACGTGCGAATCCAAGTTTAGAGCTTGCACACTTCTCCCTAAACGTCACGCCAGCACCACAAATCATCCTCAACTTGAAGTTGCTCCAGCAACAAGCAAGGGGCGGCCCTAAAGTCCCGTGCGTGCTCACCGGTTGGCCGCCTCCGCCGTCGATCATCCCTGTTACCCGCTGCGGTCCCGGCGCCTCCACGCACACAGCAATCACGCAGAGCCGCACCGGCAGCCGACAATGCTATTTGGATCCCAAAGGACACGTCTGCTGTTAGAGCAAAGCTAGAGAGGGATAGAGAGATAGTGAGTGAGAGAGAGAGAGAGAGAGAGAGAGAGAGAGAGAGAGAGAGAGGGGAAGAGAGAGAGGGAGACGTAGCCACCTCCCCCACAGGCAGGTGTCGAGAGAGAGAGAGAGAGAGAGAGAGAGAGAGAGAGAGAGAGAACGGACGGACCGAGGTAGGTTGTGGACTTAACGTGCCGCGTCCGGAGCTCCGTCGAGGCGTGCGTTATTCTTTGAATAACCGCGACAGGCAACGCTCATCTCAAAGTGTTCCCGTTTCACCGCTCGACATGTCGTCGCCTGGCAAGGACGACAGCGGCGTCCAGCACGCCAATTACGTGGGACCTTATCGTCTGGAGAAGACGCTTGGCAAAGGACAGACAGGTGGGTCAGTTTGTTCGTCTGCGTGCAGAAAATTGCTTCTTATTTATTTATTTATTTATTTATTTATTTATTTATTCAGTTATTTATTTAACTCTGGAGTTCCGTGTGTTTCTTATTGCTTGTGTGTGTGTTTGTTTGATGTGTTTATTTGTTTTTTTTTGTTGTTGTCACACTGTATGGACTGGGTGTACCACGAGACCAAACCGCTCGGTTCTGGCAGGATGGCGATGTGAACCATTATGTGCTCTAAAATGCACTTATAGGCTACACCTTGTCTCAGTGTGTGTGTGTGTGTGTGTGTGTGTGTGTGTGTGTGTGATTGGAGCACAGCGCCGTTAATCCCGATTTGCCTGATACCTTGATCTATCTATTCTTAGTAGGGAGCCAGGCAGCTCCCTATGGGCTCCGACTGTAATGCACGCATCTTGGGCTTTCTTTCTTCTCGTCGGGCATTTTTTGTCCAACATTAATAATAATAATTAACTATGAGGTCGAGTAAGGGCGATGTGCTGATCTGAATCCGCTCTGCTTCACCGTGATCTAGTCTGTACCAGGGACGCAATGACGCTGCAGTTTGTAAAAGTTGACAAGGAACATCGCAAAAGGCAAATATACCCTGACGCGCTGTTTTTCTGTATGATTAGAGAATACACACTGCTGTTGTGTCGCACACTCCGTGTTTACGACAGACAAGAACACACTGCATATTGTTTATTGATTGGCTGTCAGCGCCGCTTCTAAGACGGGAGACTCCTGCGGTCAAATGCATACAGTCGGTGATATGCGCCGTGTGGCAGATGGAGCATTTAGCACTCTTCTCCCTTCTCCTCTACTCCTCTATTCTCCTCACCTTTTATCGCCTCATCTCCGTTTATTTAATGTCCTCCTCTCCCCATCTCTCTACTCTAAAATATTTAACTTCCATCTGCCCATCTGGTCAACCTGAGAGATGTGTTTGTGTGTTTATATAGCTGCTGTGTAGCTTGGTGCATTCACCTGACTGCCATCCCTATTCTTTAACAGGGTGTGATATTGTCATGTTTGCTTGTGTGAAAGATATTCTAGCGACTATGCTAATAACACACATCGTGTTGCACTTCAGCAATGACTGCTATTATTTATTAGCTTTCTCTCTCTCTCTCTCTCTCTCTCTCTCTCTCTCTCTCTCTCTCTCTTTGAGCGCTCAGCGGTGTCTAATAGCTGTTTATGGCTGAGCCAGGGCTGGAGCTGTGGTGCGTCAGCTAGCTAGAGACGTTTAATGATATGGTATTATTGAAACGGTCCCCAGGTCAGTGTGGGTGCAGGGAACAGTTGTGACACATTATCCAAGGTAGCGCTGCATGTCAGCCCCAGGAGTGGAACGTCCATGAGAGACGGACTGCTCTGTTGTATAGGCCTATACTGTGTATATAGACCAAATACAATGTGTACATTATAGTGTATATGCACTGAATGTATATATTGTGTTCCTGTGGCCTTTGCTTCAGGTAGATATTGTGTGCACACACACACACACGCGCACACACACACACACACACACACACACACACACACACTTCTACAGTAATTGAACACCATTTGGTCTGGACCTTGGCACTAGTAGCCTTCATAATAGAGGTCAGGCAAGCTCACCTATTTAATGAGAGCTTTGTAAACATGGTGTCGAAGAGGAGGTGAAAGGAAGAGACGGGGAAAATAAATGAGGAAAAGCACAAAGACGCGGTCCATGAAATAGATGGAGATGCATAGGGCCAACATGGATGTCTCCATCTACAGTATGTAGCCTAAGGCCCCAGTCAGCAGGCATGATCCAGACATTCACGTTGGAGAACATGTATGTCTCCATCTACAGTATGTAGCCTAAGGCCCCAGTCAGCAGATATGATCCAGACATTCACGCTGGAGAACATGGATGTCTCCATCTACAGTATGTAGCCTAAGGCCCCAGTCAGCAGGCATGATCCAGACATTCACGCTGGAGAACATGGATGTCTCCATCTACAGTATGTAGCCTAAGGCCCCAGTCAGCAGATATGATCCAGGCAAAAATAAACTTTTTATATTTTCTAAAACCTTTCTATTTTTGTGTTAATTGAAATGTGAGTATATGTACTGGAACAATCTTTCAGAAGCCTGTATGAATGCAAAAGTTATACAAAGCAGACGCAGTGTTTTGAATAATCAGCGTGTTGTTGCTGCTTTGAAAGAGTGATTCAAATGTGCTTGTGAGTATCATTGTGCTGTATTGTTAGCTTATGATTGCAGAGTTTAATCTTGACATAAGTGAGATGTTTATCTGTGTTATGTCTTATTTGGCATGTGTGTGTGTGGAGTTCACAGTGTGTAAGGCAAGCAATGGCAAAAAAGGTGTTCTAACACGCGTGTGGTTTTGTGTGGTATTCCAGTTGTAAGTAAGTAAAATGTATTTATAAAGCACCTTTCACAAGTTGAAGTCACAAAGTGCTTCACAATAAAATGCAATGCATCCACCAGTTAAGAGCATTGGCCTGCACACAAGGCAGAACAGGCATGCTTTTTGGCCTACGACTGCCTGTGGAGGTAGAGGTCACAAGGTCAACACCCTGTTGTCTGTGTGTAAATGTGGACATGGGGGTCGTGTAGGTGCACACCCCTCGCTTCCTCTGGCCCCCTGGGACTCACTCTCATGTACCGCTAAGGCATGCTGGGAGAGGAGGATACAGCCCAGTACGTGTGTGTGTGTGTGTGTGTGACCTCACCTGAGAAACCTGGACGGCCATTGGTCGATGCTGGAGTGTGTGTGAGGTATAAACCGACTTGCTATTGGCAGACAGTGTCATGAGAACGACACTGGCAACATGCCTTTCATCATATCTGCTTCATGTTCAGTATTGCCACCGTCACTGTTACAGGCCGCAACCTTTGGATGACACTAGACCTGTCTCTCTGCCTGCCTGTCTGTCTGTCTGTATGTTATCTCCCTGCCTGTCTGTCTGTATGTTATCTCCCTGCCTGTCTGTCTGTCTGTCTGTCTGTCTGTTGTCTCCCTGCCTGCCTGTCTGTTGTCTCCCTGCCTGCCTGCCTGTCTGTCTGTATGTTATCTCCCTGCCTGTCTCCCTGCCTGTCTCCCTGCCTGCCTGTCTGTCTGTCTGTCTGCCTGTCTGTTGTCTCCCTGCCTGCCTGTCTGTCTGTTGTCTCCCTGCCTGTCTGTCTGTCTGTCTCCCTGCCTGCCTGCCTGTATGTCTGTCTGTTGTCTCCCTGCCTGTCTGTCTGTATGTGATCTCCCTGCCTGCCTGTATGTCTGTCTGTTGTCTCCCTGCCTGTCTGTCTGTCTGTCTCCCTGCCTGACACAGAGAGGAGTGTATCTGTGTCAGGAGGAACAATGTCCTACTGCCCGTTGTGTCGGGCCCTCTGTTATTCAGTTTGTGTATGCTTCCTCTTTGGTAGTTTGAAAATTGTTTCTTATCACTGCTATGCCGATGACATCCAGTTTTATATTTGTTTTGTCCTTGACAAGCTCTGAAAGCTGTCTTTTCTGCAGAATGGCCTAGCCTCCATTAACAATTGGATGGCTGAACGTTTTTTTGCAATAAAATCCCGAACAATCTGAGGTGAGGATCTTTTCTTCAGATCCCCAAAGACTGGAAAGACTAGAGTTTCTATTGTCCACTAGTTCAGGGAATCTAAGGAATTTGGGCCATATTTGATAAATCATTTTTTGACAGTCACGTCAAATGTGTGGTTCATTCCTGGTTTTCCATCTGAGGAACACTGTCAAAATTAGATCAGTGATTTCCAAAAATAATAGGAAAAGCTAGTCCATGCATTTATCACATTTGGATTATTGCAATGCTTTGTACACTTGTTAGAATAAATCGACCATGGTCCGACGATACAGGTTGGACAAAATGCAGCTGCTAGGCTTTTAAATTGGACCAAATGGAGAGCGCACAGTACTCTTGTGCTTGAGGCCCTTCACTGTGCTTCAGTTTAGGAGTCAATTTTAAAATCTTGGTCATTACTTATCGCGGCCTGCATTGTCAAGTTCCTACTTGCATTCTGGACTTATTACATGCAAATACTTCTGTTCGGTCTCCAAGGTCTTCAACACAAAGCCTACTTAACAGTTCCAATAACGCAATCACGTTTTGAGACAAGGCGATGTGTGCGTTTGGTACGGTGGCTCCGAGGCTGTGGAACTCTCTGTCCTTGGCATTGAGAGACGTATACTCTGTGGGTGAGCTATACATTAGCAACATAGTTGTATGGTCTTTTATGTTATGATGTACTGTATTTTGTGCTGTGAAATTTGTTCTCAATTAATTGACTGTACAGCACTTTGTACTCCCTTGTCTGTGAAAAGTGCTCCATAAATAAACATTACTTACTTACTTTACTGTCTGTCTGTCTGTCTGTCTGTCTGTCTGCTTGCCTGTGTGCCTGTTTTTCCCCCCTCCTCCCTGCCTGTCTCTCTGTTATCATCATTTCTGCCTGTCTCCCTCTAATATTTTTTTCTCTTTTGCCCTGTGCTCTCTATGCTTCTCTGTGCTTGACGTGACTCTTCCAGGGTCAGTGCAGGACCTTCTCTCAGCCATTCTGTTGGGGGTCTGATGGGGTTGTGACCGCCAGCGCATGGCTACTCCCCGATTGGCTCCTATGCCACCTGCAGACTGTGATGGAGTGGTGGGAGCAGGCCAACCACAGTGGGGCGATGAGGCAGATGAGTCATACGTGTCTTCACGCTCTGGTCCACGGTACTAGAATAGCCTCACACACTGTGCGTAGGTGTTAGTGGTGCTAGTATAGCCTTACGCACGGTGTGTAGGTGTTAGAGGTGCTAGTATAGCCTCACACACTGTGTGTAGGTGTTAGAGGTGCTAGTATAGCCTCACGCACTGTGTGTAGTTATTAGAGGTGCTAGTATAGCCTCACACACCGTGTGTAGTTATTAGAGGTGCTAGTATAGCCTCACACACTGTGTGTAGGTATTAGAGGTGCTAGTATAGCCTCACACACTGTGTGTAGGTGTTAGAGGTGCTAGTATAGCCTCACACACTGTAGTTGTTAGTGGGAGGGGGGAGGTCAGCGTAGAGCCTTGTGTGTATGTGCAGGCCTGTGAGGAGCATGTTTTCCCCTCACCATGGCAACCAGACATCTTGTGGAGGTTGATTTACGTCACGTTATTAAAGCCGAGGTTACAGTGGGCACTTTGTTGTACTTCATGACCTATAGGACTACACATCTATGATTTGTGGTCCTAGCGGTTAGTGACTGCAGGCTAGCTGACTGTGTGTGTGTACGACTGCAGCGGTAACCAGCTTTAGACTGCAGATAAACGTCTGTTTTGCTGTTAAACACGGCTAGTCAATCCATCGTAAGACCCCCTGTGTTCGAGGGGTCTGGATATTGACCGGCGGGAGGTGGAATGTTTTGAAGTCTTTAACTTTAAAGGCTGAATCCATCAGTGATTCAGGGGCGTATATATTGACCTGACAACTAGCGTCTCTCTCTCTCTCTCTCTCTCTCTCTCTCTCAATGTTATCTTCATTGCTTTCTCAATTGCACTCATTGGTCCAACCTCCACACACACACATGCACGCACGCACACACACACCCATGCAGACATCTACCATATCAATGCTGTGGACCTCCAGCACAAAGCTCTGCAACGTAAACGTTGATTAATAGCCAGCCAAGCTGGTGAGAGGTGCAGTAGATCGATGGTCGTCCTTGAAGGGGTTCCCACTGGCGGACACAGTTCATTGTGCTTGACAGGGTGTGGCACCCCTTTCCCCCCCTCCTTTCCCCCCCTCCTCCCCGGCTGGTGACAGGAGAGCCGGCTGGTAAACCCACCTGGCAAATGTACAGTGTGTGTGTGGGTGTCTGGGTCACTAAATAATTTTGGGACCCACTCAGAGACACACTGGGACACACTGGGACACACTCAGCGACATACTGGGACACACTCAGAGACACACTGGGAGAGACTCAGGGACACACTGGGACACACTGGGACACATCAAACCTGACGGCTCTAAACTGCTGCAACGTGGCCACTGTGTTGTTGTAAGGCGTGTTGTAACTCAGTTGTGTTGCTGTAATGTTATTGTGTTGTTGTTGTTGATGGTGAGGCTTGGGTGCTGGTGTGTGGGACCCAGCCATGTTACCATGGTACCAGCTGTGGAGGGATGGACACATCTGCCTGACCACCTGGCTCTGCTTTGTCAGCCAGAAAGTGTGTGCGTGTGTGTGTGTGTGTGTGTATGTGTGTGTGTGTGCTGCTGTTTTCCTGCCTAATTTTTCTAATTATTTCTAAGGATGCCTTAAAGGAAGATGGAAACACACACACACACACACGTACAGGGTCTGTAGAAATGACTGAAAATAAGGCATATAGCCTTTTCACTGTCTGTCAATTTGGGTGAGGTTATATAATGATGCTCTCTCTCTCTGATTCATATGAGGACTCGGCCATGTGCTAAATCAAACAAGACCTCAGTGGACTTGCATTGATTGGGTGGAATGTATGTAGCCACCTATTCCATAGATCAATTGGGGGGGTGGAGCCAGAGGACAAGTGGGGGGGGGGGGGGTTGGGGGTGTTAAGGAGAAGCAGAAGAAATGGTGGGAGGAGAAAGGCAGGCCTGCATGTTATTAGGGCACCGTATTGATCAGGGTCTTCATTATCCTCTCCTCTCATCCTTCCATTCCTGGACTTAGTCTGTAGATATTAGAGGTCAGAGGATGAAGTGGTGGATGCCCCCCCCCACACACACACATGTATGTGTTCCATGTTCATTACTAGTTGGTGTTTATTGCCAGTGCTTATTGTTAGTTAGCGTTCAGTGCTAGTTAGCGTTCAGTGCTAGTTAGCATTCACGGTTTTATTGCTAGTTAGCGTTCAGTGCTAGTTAGCATTCACGGTTTTATTGCTAGTTAGCCTTCAGTGCTAGTTAGCATTCACGGTTTATTGCTAGTTAGCGTTCAGTGCTAGTTAGCGTTCAGTGCTAGTTAGCATTCACGGTTTTATTGCTAGTTAGCGTTCAGTGCTAGTTAGCATTCACGGTTTATTGCTAGTTAGCGTTCATTCTGAGGTAGCGTGAGTGCTTAGTGTTGAGAAGGGGCAGGTGTGTTGTTTTTCTGTTCAGCAGAAGTTGTGATTGTGCTGCTGATACGAGGGAACATGACCCGCTCTGAATACTACCTGGTTTTATTGGACATGCCCCACCTGACCGTGTATGGGTTGTCGCTCGGCATGTCCGCTCTGCTCCCACGACGTGGTCACTGCTAGGTGCGATCTCCTCGTGCGATATCGGATTCCACGCTGCCGCTGTTTCTGTGGCGGTGCGGCCAATGCAAACAGCGCCGCACCGCTCCTCCAAATCGCTCCTCCATACCTGCAGGGCTAGTCAGCCACCCAGTCAGACCAGTTATTTTGAATAAAGTACCTCTGCGGCCAATGAAAAATATAAACCTAAAACATCATGTCTTTGCCTAGTTGGATTTGGCCGTAGCACTTTGTCCACATCACAGGCGATGTCCTCTCTCACTAGGTTGAGCAGTAGCCTGATATAAGGGTGGCACATTGTGTAAGTTGTAAGGCCCTATGGTGGCATGGCGGTGAAGGGCCCCATTATGCTGTGAGTTTTAACTGTAACTACAGTGTAACCCAGTAGTGAGTCCTACGGGGGTCAGTATGCACACAGGCAGTGATGGGCAAGCTACATTGAAAATGTAGTTAGCTAATCTACCAGTTACTCTACGTTAAATTAAGCTTAACTACACTGAAGCCACCCCAAAAGAAATGTAGCAAGCTAAGCTGCATGTAACACGACAAAAGTATTTTTTTCCCCTACATTTTATTGTACCAACATTCAAAAGTGTAAGTCAAACAAATAAACAGGGAAAAACTGTTCAGTTCAACTGTTTATTAAACAATAAGATGTGTTCTCTGCTCTCACTGTTCTTTATATCACGTAAACTCAGTCTTGTCTTTATTCCCCCTCAATCCCCTGCATCAAAGTCTCAGGCATCAGCCCAGTGATTG
>JAODOY010003329.1:0-11599 GCA_025399855.1 Forbesichthys papilliferus | reverse complement strand
ACAACAGAAATGGTAAATATACATGTTAGTTTGGGTAAGGAACAGCTTATTACAACAGAAATGGTAAATATACATGTTAGTTTGGGTAAGGAACAGCTTAATACAACAGAAATGGTAAATATACATGTAAGTTTGTGTAAGGAACAACTTATTACAACAGAAATGGTAAATATACATGTTAGTTTGGGTAAGCAACAGCTTATTACAACAGAAATGGTAACTATACATGTAAGTTTGGGTAAGGAACAGCTTATTACAACAGAAATAGTAAATATACATGTAAGTTTGTGTAAGGAACAGCTTATTACAACAGAAATAGTAAATATACATGTTAGTTTGGGTAAGCAACAGCTTATTACAGCAGAAATGGTAAATATACATGTAAGTTTGGGTAAGTAGCAGCTTATTACAACAGAAACAGAAAGGCAATGCTGTCTGCATCAGTCCATCCATAAATCGGCGCATTTATTGACTATATTACCCAAAAATGAAGTTATATATCTGTAAATATATATATGTTTTTCAAATTGCCAAAGCACTTCCTGGAAATATTTTGCCATAAGTGTTGCCTCTCCATGAACCATGTGACTGTTGAAAATGTTGAACTTCGCTGGCATATCTCTCTCTTTCCATGGCCCTGGCTCTGACCAATCAGCGTCGAACTGGCACCTATGGGCGCAGTTAGGTGTGAGATTAGCCGTCAGTGTCTGCTCTTTCCTAAACAGTTTCAATGGACAGTTTCCCGGCCATTTGTTTGTAATTAATCACCTGGCACGTCAGGTTAAGCAATGTTATTCCCCGTCCTATCACAAAATATAAGGTTTTCACATTGTGTTGACTGATGGGACCTGAGAGAACTGAACTGATTTTTGGATAGTTACCAAATGTCTAGACCTACCCCCTCACTCCCAATCAGATAACCAATCAGGTTTGAACCAAACTGGCTGTTTGAAGGGAGAAAAAGCCTTTCAAAATGATACATTGAAAATGTAATGACAAGGGACCTTTAAGGCAAACCCTGTAAATGTTTACTTAAACAAGATACATTGATTGCATGTTACAGTAAGTTATGAAAATGAAATGACTACTTGAGTGACAAAGTGCCTGCTGCATTTAAAAATGAAGCAACATAAGATGTATGTGGCATTTCAATAGAATCACTGAATTACACTCAGCCTACTCCGTACTGTAGCATACATCTTTTGTGTCTTTTTCCACATTGTAGCCTAATAGAAAGAACAACTATGATCCAGTGGGCAGGCCAGACAACAGAGCTGTCTGCTAGCGTTCACTTTCCTAAGGTTTATCTTGTTTTTATTTTTTCTCTGTTCGTGCGTGCGTGTGTACGTGCGTCTGTGTGTACGTGCGTGTGTGCGCGTGTGTGTGCGTGTGTGTACATGCGTGTGTGTGTGTGTGCACGTGTGTGTGTGTGTGTGTGTGTGTGTGTGTGTGTGTGTGCGTGCGTGGTGTGGTAATATTGCATTATTGTTATATTTACTTTGTTGTTGTGAATGCTTTTATAGTGTGAAGCACTTTGTGTTTCATGGCTTGTATGAAAAGTGCTATAGATATAAAGATTGCTTGATTGATTGATGGTTATAGATTATTGTGTCATCTGCCAGTGGTGAATGCTTACTATATTGCTTTTTGCTGGATTGCTGCATAGTATTGTCAAACTATTTTCACAGATTCAATGAACATATTGTCATAGTTATTGTGCTAAAGATGTGTATATGGCTTTACCGTATCTCTGAAAGAAAATGAAATCCATTAGAAGCATGCCATTACATGTTTTATTTTGCTTTCCTTTCTCTAGCTAAAAAATCAGTAGCAAGTTATCCCAATATATCAAGATCGGTGTATTGCTGATAAATATAATATGATAACTTGCAAATATCAACAACAAAATATCCTCATGGCTAAATATTACATTATTATGTACCATTTGAAACCTGTGTGTGATTTCTCAGATGAATCATTCTTAAAATGAAAAAGTATCTTGTCATAAAAGAATGAAGCCTTGATGCATGCTGGCAAAATATTTTGTGTTGCAAAATGTATTCTGGTGTTTTCAGAGAGCCCTACACACGTATATTATGTCCCTGTATTCTCCAATGGCAGTGTTATTTGTCATCTTGAGATGGCTGACAGTCCAACAGAGAAGAATAGATTGCATTTGTTAGAAATGATCTAAGGCAAAGGTCTTCAACAGGGGGTCCAATACTGCAAGGGGTCCAAATTATTTGAGCCCAAATAAATGTCAGAAAATATTAATTAACATAACTAAAACCTAGCTATAAATATTTGAATGCTTTAGCATATACAGTATAGGCTAGCCGCTAGACCATTATAAGCTGCTTTTAAACATGCCACCATAGACCTACAAACTGTTAACCCGTTGCATTTAATATGCAATATGGGACCCTGTGCCATGTTAATATCAGCAAAGGGGTCCTTAACCCCAGAAGACCGCTGATCTAAGGTTCTCAGATAAAGGCATTGTTGACCGTATATGCATTTCATAGGCTACAATAGGTCATAGCAAAAACACACGTCTGGTCTGGTGAACACTGAATGAATTAGACACTTGGAAAAAGAAGGTTTAACAGATTAAACATATACACGTACAATAATATTATTAATAATATTTATTCATATATTTTAAAATATATATAATTTTCAATTGTTTTAGTTAAGATATAATACTGTTTATGGTTGTTTAAAATGGTATGCAAAACAATATGACCAAGCATTATAGAATGTGCTTGTCTACTGATTTCACAAGCGCAGATGTTTGTAGAAATGTTCAAACATAATCCAATCGAAGTGTTCAAGGTATCTTTCATTTAGTCATTCTTATTCTATTTCAATAAGCTTCATATTGTGTTATTTAAGGGGAAGAGTGAACACATGCTGTGATGTTAAGGTTGTCAAAAGATCTTGTCTGGTATAGCTATGCATAGCTATTTTTCTTTGCCCTTCTCTGTCTCACCATGAGTGTCACTGTCAGAAAGCCCTCACCAACCATGTTAAATATAATCAGAAATGTTTGAAAATATTTACTGTAACGTTGCAAACTGATTTGATAGGAGACTGTTTATAGTGCTTATGAGAAATAACTTAATTTACAACCCATCTGAAGCTTTATGCAGCATCAGCAGTAATATTACTCATATTGGTTTATGAATGTCAAGAAACATAAGGTAGGTTATTAAAGAATAGCAATGAGTAACACACGTCATAAGCATCCATTCGGGCTGTAGTGATTAAGTGTTAATCTCCAGCAATTGCTTTGCTAAATGAGCTCAAAGTGCCTTTATTTAGATGCGTCAGCCGCAAATAACAAGTTTACCGCATAATATTTTGGACCTTTCACTCTCGTGTGCTGCTAATACGATATAGCTTATGTTTATGCATATTGTTCTTTTATAGCCTCCGGCATAATATGACGTCTACACATATGGGCAAACATTATTAAAAGATTATTATTAAAAGAGAGGCATCAGGGATGACGCATAGACTACATATGTGGGTGTCCTCCTGTCCTGTAGCTCTGTGTTGCAGTCTGCTGTGACAAAAGGCCTGGATAATCATATTAATCTAGCCTCATCTCATTTCATAAGTGTGCCATGGGTATTAGCTGTGTAATCTGTCATGGCATAATGATCGTGCCTCCATTTTGAATGATCGAGGTGTGTATGATCTATTGTGGTTCGTCTCTCTCATAAAGTCTACCACAGCAGACGCTGAAACAAAATCTCACTGTGCAGCAGTTCAAGCATCTAATAAATAAATGCCTGTAGCACTGACACTATAGCTAAAGGCGTTCTCTCCTCGTTTCCACTAGTTTAGAGAAATGTTGAGGGAGCTTCACTCTGTGTTCGATGGTTTGGTAAAATGCGGGAGTGTGTTTTGGAGTACGGGGAAGTGTAATTGCGTACTGGATCATTGACAACATGGAGAAGGCTATTGGGTGTGGTGTATGCCTGTACATGTTAGAATGTTGAACGGAATGCTGGTGCGACTAATGCAATATTGATCATAAAAACTGCAATATCGATATAGATATTTGTATACACAGTCTAAGTAAATAATGTATTAAAAATATTGTATACTTTATGCAACATTTTCAATATTATATTGCGCGACGTGATATTCCGATACCTAACCTCAGTGTAGGAATTACCAAGATTCCCTCGTACGCATACGAGGGTGCTAAATGTCTAGCATCGTGAGATCAGGATGGTCTGGATCAGGGGTGCCCAACCCTGGTCCTGGAGAGGTACTGCCCTGCATGTTTTAGTGTCTCCCTGCTCCAACACACCTGATTCTAATGAATGGCTCGTTATCAGTCTCTGCAGACGCCCATTGATTTGAGTCAGGTGTGTTGGAGCAGGGAGACATCTAAAACAAGCAGGATAGGGGCCCTCCAGGACCGGAGTTGAGCACCCCTCTTCTAGATATTCAGCGCTCTCTTATGCATTTTTTTGTAATTGACCAGGAATTACCCACTTAGTACTGTATCATACCTGTGAGTAACCTATAATTACATTTACAAGTACAATGATTTTGAAATTCTAATTCTAGGTATATTATTTGTATAATATTGGTAAAATACTCAGTATTTTATCAGTTGTTTCTAGAATCATACCCTATACTTACGCTTAATACATTTTACAGTTACACCATACCTACCCGGTACTTACCCAGTAGGTACCAGGTGCTAATTTAAAGTGTTACCTAGTTTTATTTAAGAAAAGTGTTTATCTGAACCGAGACTATCATGCTACTGTATCACTTGATGTTTGATGCAAACCAATATGGGATATGTTATAGAGGCAAGAGCAGCATATTTTGAATTCCTGATGTGCTAATGAGACTGTTATTGCCCAGAGACAAGTGTCAGCATATGCAGAGGGAAAGGTGACAAACAGACTACAGTGTGTGTGTGTGTGTGTGCGTGTGTGTGTGTGTGTGTGGGTGTGTGTGTGTGTGTGTGTGTGTGGGGGTGTGTTGGGGAGGGTTGGTATAGCTGAGGAAGAAAAGCGCTCAGTTAATTACTCCTGTTATTTCCCTAGCCTCTGCCGCAGATAAGGCTCTTTATATAACTTAGGCTCTCATAAAAAAAAAGAATGTTTTTCTTAAAGCCAGGGTTGTTGTGACAAGACGAGACTGAAAGGTGGCTTTCATGACACGTTTCTCCGTCTTGGAACTGGTAATTCCTCACATCACCTCAGACACGAACGAGCATGGGGGTCACTGTGGTGAATTACCAGCGGTGGAGATTGCAGAAATGATTGCTTAGATGCTGAGCTTTCAAAAAGATGTCTTGTATTTAATGCTTACAAATGTGTGACAATTGCAATATACCTACATGCTGTCACCCCAGGCAGGCACATTAGGTGCTAAACATGGACGTTCAGTCAGACACATGATCGATGCGAACCCCCCCAATGGAAGTGGAATCCTGCAGAGCTAACAGGTGTATGTTTGGGCGGAGGTGGGAGTAAAGCAAATGGCAAACATCAAAATAGCAGAAGATGCAGTTCCTTGATATACCTATTACCTACTGTATATGAATGCTATGCTGTTTTTGAGAGCTCTTATACTGTCCTTACACAATATAATTCATAGTCATTTGTCTAAATGTTATGATGGATGGTGCAGGAGACATTTTATTGTGATGAAATGTTTTGCAATGAGTCCAATTTTTAGATATTAGAGGTTACACCATCTGCAATACCCTCTACGTTTCATGTGCTGTAAAGCACGTCAGCGCACGGACACATAAAGTTTACATAAAGCCCCAAGGCACTCATTACTTCAGTATGTTTGATTTTTTAGTATATCATTGTTGTATATCATTGTTCTTCTGGGGAGTCAAACATTGGCTAAGTGTCTAAAGTAAAATAAAGTGCTACTAACCTCAGCGAGGACAGAATGTGTTGATGCTTGCTTTCTATTTTAAAGCGTGCACTCAGCATTTTGACATTGCCGACAACTGCACTGAGGTTCATGTAATAAATTTACTCCAAGTAACAATTAGAGAGGGCGGTATAAAAACGACAATCTGAATGAAGGCAATTGCTGCACTGCATCAAGTATTTATCGTAATGGAAGAGCTTTTTATAAGTATTCCTTAAATTGACCATTTCAGCATTACTTCACTTGATCCTACAGTAACTGTATATAATTAGGTGAAATCTACTGAATGAGCAATTTTATTTCTGCAAAAATAAGAAATTAGTGAATATATTGCTATACTGTATCTCTATATTCTCGTAATATGAACATACACATGTTAAGCTAGAGTAGAACACATTTTTGTAAAATTTAATTAAAATGTATTTATCTTACATTCAGGTTTGCAATTGTTTTAGATGTACTCTTTGAAAAAACACAACTGTGATGGGTCATAGTTAGCAAAAACGTGGAGGGCAGGTGAAAAAAGTAAGGGTTTTATTTACACAATATTTTAAATACAATTAAGATGGGCAACAAAACCAGAAAAAATATAAAACAATCTATACAATTAACATAAGTGTAACTAAACTGCTCCAGTCTAAACAGAATTAAGTCAAAACCAAACTCATCAAAGTAACATAATGATACTCTTCTGCCCTAACAAAAAGAGAACCATTGGAGAAAAAAAGGCTATTATATATATTTGCGGTTTTTAAGAAACCATAGCTGATCCAGAAACGATTGACATTTGCACATTTGTTTTTTTTTTTACCTGACTCTACAACTGCCTCATATCCCATAGGTTGTAATCTGTGCATATGAACATGTGTGTCTTAAAACAAGTAAGGTTGTTGCATAATATGATATGCTCATGATACTAGTTACATTTCTTTGTAAGCGAACAGCCTTACTGATTAAAAATGTATTCATGGTTCTTATTTGTAACTGTTAGTAATTTTACTTTAGGTCATATGACATAAGGAGTGTAGAGTCACCCCCAGAATACCAACGAATTAGGAAAGTGATTTGTTTGTTGATTTTGGCCACAACCTCACTTCAAGGCTCTTTTGTGAAGGGTGAATTAACAGACATCGTGGGCTGTCAACTGAGACACGCAGAGAGAAAATACCAAGGCATTTAGCTTGTCTGTGCATTATGTTTTTTGCCTTGCAATTTTAATTTGCTTGTTGTCAATATTTCTATATTAATAAAGAATATTACTCAATTAAGCTTAAATGATTTCATGTTTATGAATTCAGTAGTATCGTCAGATAATTATTAGTAGCTAAGTTTCTAATAAATACAAGAAAAGCTAAGTTTTCTTCAGTTTATGATTTTGTCTACTGTCAATGCTTGCCCGCTTTGGTGGATGGTGTTTCATTAGCTGTTCCACTTTTCTACCACAAGGTCCTGTGTAGCTTGCATGGTCGGAAGAATGCGTGCGTACATTTACGCACATTCTCAAGTGAGTACAGATTGATAAATCCCACTCTGCATAGAAACGATTTTAGACATGGTTTACACACCTTTCTGTTCATGCGCAACATTGATAAATGATGTTCCTGACTCATTTCAACAAAGAAAGCGCCGCCATACACATTGGAACGCATTATAAAGCGCAGGACGACTATGTTGTTGTGAGCGGATTTAAATATTCCTATTTTCTACACAGCCAGGGCTCTAGAAGTGCCATATTATTATTTCACAATGCACAGAGAATGTTAAGATAACAAAATGCAAGAAGACATTTGGTGAAAAGTGTTTAGTTTATTATTGGCATGCAATAGCTGACTAGTTGAGAGGTATGGGGTGGCCTATATATATATGTCTGTACATTGGTGATTTGTGATTTTAAAGCACTCTAGCTGTGCGAAGATCTCTGTGCTGCACCATGCCCTAAATATTCTTCTCCACCTCTCTGGAGAGCAGCTTTCAGGGGATGTAAGACGTCTGTCAGCCCAAAGTGCCTACAAGATCCCCAGGCGATTTGACCTACTTGTTCTTCTACAGCGAGGCAAGTGGCTTCCATATGCTTAAATAGAAAGTGAAGCACCTATTCCGCTTGTTAGCTTGTGCAGACCAAGCTATCAAGCGGCCATTCAAACTGCAAACATACCTGACAAAAAATATGGTCAAAAACCTGGAAAGATGTTTTACAATTTACAGTAAAAATAGTTTATAATTTACATATGTATGGAACCTGTTATATCTACATGGATCAATTATTGTTGTCTTGTAACTATGTAACTATGGTATGTTAATTGTGTTGTTGCCTGCCTTGAATTTTAATCTCAATTGGTCAATTCCTGGTTAAATAAAATAAAGGTTAAACAAAAAAATAAACACACAAACATTTTTGAAGTATGGCTCCCCTGATGGAATTGTGACTAACAATCCATCTGGCATGTCAGGTTATAAACGGTAAATGGACTGCATTTATATAGCACTTTTCTAACCTTCCGGCTACTCGAGCACTGTACAGGTTGCCTCACATTCCCCCATTAACACACCGATGGTGGCAGATATGTGTCTTGCTCAAGGACACCTCGGTGCTTGGTGAGGAGTTAGCAGGGTTTGAACCAGTAACTTATGGAGCACCTGTTGCTCTACCCGCTGCGCCACTGTCACAAAAATATCCCCAATGTTTCCAGACCCAATTCATGAATTTTGGATCTGGGTACATCAGGCACTTGTGGTACAGCAATTTATAGCAGTTAATAGAAGCAGGAATGCGGTGTAGTACCACACACCGTATATCTGCTTCTACACATAATACATAATAACCTCTTATGCAACTCACAAACAAAATATCTAATACTCCTTTACGAGACATAGCCTGTGTTAAAATGCTGTTTTCTCACCGTGGAACAACTTTGTTTCGATTCATGAATCATATATGAGTCGGCGTAGTTCTATGGTGTGTATGCATCAGTCATAACACACAGCTTGTCTATCTGTTGCAGTGAAGCACTTTCTTCAATTACTGAGGTGTCACCTGGTGTATTGCCCTTCCTGATCCATTATTTAGTAAAGGTTAGCTTTGACTTTGCTGGATTAGCATCGGTAGAACTTAATTTAGTCCACAAATGCCGCGCATCAAATGATAAAAAAGCACTTAATGGCTTTGGAAGTGTGATCTTTCAATGTCAAAATGTTGTAATTACATTCCTCCATTATGATACCACATGCCATTTGAAGCGAAGCATGAGAAAGGATATACCGCCTCTTTCAGAGGATGCATATTCTGTCCTCGGATTCTTTGTTCTTTGAACACAGAGCAAAAAGCTCTTTCTCATCCTTACTTTCTACGGTGAAGCTCTACATCGCTCTGCGTGTAAAAGGTATACAGCAATAGCTGCTCGTTTTAGAGCAGTCGCTGGGGTGGTCCCTTTTTTTCCTGAAAGCAGAGGCTCTCTCAGTCCCATATAAATACCCTTACAGATATCTTACTCCAAGCTCTGCCTGTCTGCCTGTCTGTCTGTCTCTCTCTCTCTCTCTCTCTCTCTCTCTCTCTCTCTGTGTGTTCTGGTGTCTTCTCCATGCTGACAGATTCAGCAGGTTCACAGTATCAGCATTGAGACAGTGGCTGCAAAACGACACATGAATGCTCAAAGAGGGCAACAGAGGTGAGGCGAAATAAAGGAGAGGAATAGTGACGAAAGGAAATTAAGAGAGAGAGGGAGGGAGAGGGAGAGAGAGAGAGGGAGAGGGAGAGAGGGAGGGCCAAGGAGAAAATAAGCTCAGCTGCCTTCTTCCCTCTCATCGTTGTGACTGCGCTGGAACATGGTGTGAGGTGGGGGGCTACATATACACCTCGCAGCCGCGCTCCCTCATGGATGCAGCGTTCAAGTCAGCGCTGCCTGGCGTTGAGCTGAAATGAAAGCAACGACTTGTCTGGAAGGATTTAAAGAAGAAAGACTTGAAGCTGGGAGGTGGAGTTTAACGGAAGGATATAGCAGTTGAGGTGGTGCTGTGCTCCTCAAGTACAATTGAGGTAACTCTGAATCTAATCACTTGATAGAAAGATGTACATTCAAACGTGCAGTGTTTATAGACATGGGCATGCAGTCACATTGTCCTTTATTTCTTTCTGTCTGAGCATCTGGTGTCAAAAGTGTCTGTTGGACCAGGCAAGCTACAAGTGATTCATTGGTTGAATTCCTTGCGTCTATGTTTGACTGGCTCACAGATAACTTTTCTGAGGCCATTTCCTAAAGAGAATTACTGTATATTCACATTTATTTTTAGAATAGCATGTTTCAATAACAAAGTAATTATCATATGTTGAAAATAGTATATTTTCTAATTAGACTATAAGATGATATAATTGAGGTTATTATTGAAGATAACATCTAACACACATACTAATGTGGTTATACATTTGTTTTTAATTAATAATTAGATTGTGATATCCATCAGCCCTGGTTTAATTTTCCTGATGAGAAGAACACAGCCACTTTTGCACAAACACAGTGTCTTTACATTTAAACCTCTGTATTAGAGTTACAGTAGGCATGTAATCTAGTATATGCTTTTTGTACAGAGTGCTGAATATCACACCTCTCTCAACACCATGAGAAGTGTAATGTGATGATTTTCTTCTTTGCATAAAGTATCTAGTTCATTTATCAGATAAGTAAATCATCAGTTAACATTGGACAACTTTCTTTTTGGGTTATTGGATTTTGACAGTAATCAGAAGAAATACTGACTCTGTCCAATCATCAGGCAAGAATCGCTTCCATGTAATGCAATTATGCAAAGGAGCTGTAGCCCTGTGAAAAAGAGCCTTTTTAAGCTATATGCTTTCAACATCATTTTTCCTATAAATATAATTTTTATCTGATGTTTAGGCAAATGCTGTCACCTCATCTCATCATTAGCTTGCATACGACCAGATGTGCAAACTACCCATGCACATAAAGAAAAAAGAAATATGGAGAACAAAACCTGTATAAGCCTTAACAAGCCTTAAATCAACACACTTCTTCTCTGCTGTTTCTGCTAATCACTTGTTTACTCTGTGTGGGCGTGCATGTGTACTTGTGTAGGCTGTACTGTGCATATAAACAGACTTTATTTTCTCATGAGACACAATAGGCCTACATATAGGCTAGTGTAGCCTACTATAAACACATTTATCTAAATTAAATATTAAGTTAAAAAATAATCAAACTGTTCTATGGGCTCTTCCATGCTGTTCTAAGGTACTCTCAAATGTTATCATGTTGTCTCACTATATAAAGGTAAATTACTAGCATCGATCTGAACTTTTGATTAGCATAGAAAATGTAGTCTTATTTTAGACGACTCGTACGGTCGTGTAGTCTCGCGTGATCATGAGATATCGCGAGTTTCAGTTTAATTTTGACGTGAGTTCCTCTGGCATGCTAGAATAATGTTTACATTCAATTTTTATCATCAAAATATTAATAATATTCATGGTGGTGAACTGTCTGTCACCCCAAAGAATTAGTTGTGACATTTTCAGGTAAGTTTGTAATCTGTAGAGATCCTAGTTGGAAATATAAATAGCTAGTAGGCTACAGGGGCGGAGCCAATGGGGGGGGCATGGGGTGGCATGTGCCCCCCCTATTTTAATTGAATGATCAGTTTAAAAAGAATTACAGCATTT